>PVJH01018138.1:15980-46117 GCA_004026705.1 Nesogale talazaci | reverse complement strand
TTAACCGAAATCTCCCAGGAGGACTGGCTTCAGACCTTGGATGAAGAATCCTGAGGCCCTGGAAGACAAGCTGTTTTCTCAAGGCTACACTATGTTGGGATAGGCTAGGCTTGGCTCCTGAACTGATTTCTTCTTCATGGCTATGTTAGGGGACTCTGTGGGCAGGGCCTAGGCCTCAATGCCGCCCCCTCTCTCTCCCAACAGAAAGTGTGGGACCCCACTGCGGGCTCAGAGCCCCGTCAGATCAGGCGAGCGCTGAGAGGAAGAGGCCCCCACCCCCACGGAGTGGGGATTTCATACTGTACATAAATACACTTTACCATCATAGAGAAGGCTTTCTACTTAGAAGAGACCATCAGAATATTTTATAGTGATGCAGATCAAGGGGAAAGAAGGACAATAAATAAAAGTGAAGATAATTATTTGATGGAGTTCTCTTAGGCGCTGCCACAGCAGGGAATACTTACAAAGAATACAGATTACTAGGAGACACGGCTATTCACGCGTCGCACGAACCGATAAATTGTCGGAAGCGAGAATGGGAGGGAAGGGATGAAAGCGATGTGGGTGCCCACATGCCATTAGCACGGGCTTCTGCACGCCCCCCCCTCCCCCGCGCCTCGCCCGCGGTGGCTCCGAGCGCCAGGCCCAGCACAGTCCCACAGAAGGGAGACGCCGCCTAATAAATGTCTCTGGAAAATTACGACTGTACCGCTACAGTAAAAAGATGGCGCCGTTTATCTCCGCGCCATCTGCACAGGCTCGCGTGTGGCTCCCGAGGCAGCCCGCACGCGCCCAGCACCCAGCACGGTCCCCGTCTCCCCGGCGCTTGCAGTGTTTCTGCATGAGGGTGCGCGGGACTCGGGCTACTCATCTCTTCACCGCAGCCTCTGGGCGTTCGGCAGGAGCGAAAGGCAGCGGCCCCGGACTGGACCCCCGGCTTGGGACAGCCACCCACGGAGGCAATCACCTGGACATGCCGGGAGGGGCCCGGAGAGCGGAAGGCTCACCCCGGAGCGCTGGGCATTCGCTCACCCATTGCGCACACAATACGGGGCTTCCCTGTGCCTTGGGCCGCGGAGAGGACGAGGCGGACAGGCTTAGCATTCATTTGCAATGCTTGCAGGCTTTCATGCCAATGCCTTCTCTTCTCCACAAGGTCTTGACCGACGTCCGTCGTCTAACATACCAAGTCCCCTTTGTGTGGCAATGCTGTCTGCCACATGCTCACACCACGTGCCCTCCAATCCCTGGGCCATTGTTCCGCACAGACTCTCAGTGAGTGGCACTCCCCACCCGCTAGCACCTGGGTCTGCTAGACCCATGACCCTATTCCCTACCCAACTGGGAGGGGTCCTGCACCATTGATGGGTGGGTACAAACCTAAGGACATTCCAGCCCCGTTGTCCCCGTGTATCAGCACCAGGAGAGGTTGGGTATGGTTGAGATGAACCTTTTACAGCTGCACGGGTCCCTGGACTCATCTTTAAGCCTTCAGCCCCAAAGATCGCCTCCAGTCTCGTGAAGGTCAACACCAAAGTCCCCGGCATGAAGTCCTACTGAGAGCAGCACTGGAGGGCAGGGCAGAACTGCCCCTGTGGGTTTCCGAGGCTGTCACTCTTGAGGGGACGAGGAAGCCTCCTCTTTCTCCCACAGAGCCGCTGCTGGTCTCGAACTGAGAACGTCATAATTAGCAGTCCGCCGCATAGCCCCGACCACACCAGGACTCCGTGTACATTTCTAAGAACCAGCATCCAACTGACAATCAGAACTCAAAAGATCAGATAGGAAATTCAGGGCAGTGAGTGTTTGCTAACAGAAGGAAGGGCTCAGAAAGAGCCAGAGAAGAGTGGCACCGTTTAGAGAATGGAATCCCTGTCACGGCATGATGTGTGTCGAGATTGCTGAATTGGTGAATTTCTGCTGTCTGATTCTTTACAACAACAAAATATTCTTTTGAAAAGGAAGAATGAGGCAGCCAGTGTCCGCACCGGGCCTGTGGCCTTTCAGGGGGTCTGTATTAAAGATGCTGTAGTGGGTTATGAGCTATTCGAAACTACCAGCTGCTTCCCAGGACACAGAAGAGGCTTTGTGCTCAGGTTTACAGCCTCGGAAACCTGCAGGGACAGTTCTGCACTGCCCATAGGGGTCACTATGAGTCAAAATCAACTCAGTGGCGTTGGGTTTGGGCATTGATTTCGCCCTAAGCTTATTCCAGCGCTAGGACTAGAGGTGGCACGGCTAAAAGCTGGCCTTTGGTTAGGACAAGGTGCAGGGGAGGTGAGAAGGCCCTTGTTCAGATGCCATGCACCTGGGGAACGCGGCTGTGTGTTCTGTAGTGCCTGGACTGCAGCAGCAGCTGCAGCCAAAAAATCAATTGCTGTCATGTCGCCTCTGCCTCATGCAAACAGATGTGCATCCCAGTTAAGGCTGCTCCAGGGGGGTTTCGTGGGCTGATTTTCCAGAAGTCGACTCAGGCGTTGCTTCTGCAGGGCCTCTGGGCAGATTGAAGCCGAGTGAGTAGTCCAAGACAGGGAATTCCACCTCACATTGCTGCTGCTGTCAGCAGCTGCTCTTCAGCCCAGGAGATCCATGTCAGCCCAGTGTACAATGGAGCTAGATGCTGCTGGGCCCTTGTGACAGTCACCTACTCTGGTGTGAATTTGAGGATTAAGCGTGTAGGTGGAGTCTAGCCTGCCAAACTGGAGATAGCCAATGAGATCTCTCTTTGGGCATGGCTTTCTCCTGAGAATTCTGGGGGATTCAGCTGTGTTTTCCCCCTTGGAGGTGTGAGACTTACTCCTCAGTCCCTTGAAGACTGACTAGACATGAGGCTGACTCCCTGTGAGACATCCTGGGGAAGAAGTCACATGGGCCTACCCTGATCGCTGAATCAGATCTCTGAAGCCAGAAAAGCCATGTAGAGACCCCTGCTAGGGCTGGGATTCTTACAACTGGATTCAAGACTTTCTTACCCACTGGCCTGTGATTGTCCTTCATTTGACATCATTGCATGTGCCTCATGAATCTGAAGAAGACTTTATAGACTGGTATCAGACCTATGGGCTAATTTCAGACTCATGGACTGGGTTGGAATGCTTTCTTAATGAAAAATTACCTTTTTATAAGACTCTCTCTTATATACATACGCATGTTTATGAATCTGTTTCTCTAGTCTACCCAGACTAACACAGCCCGGTTGCAGCAGCTATGGCCCTAAACATTATGTGGCTGAAAAGGCTTGAGGTGTCTCTTCTTCCACAGGCCCCCCCAGTCAGACAGTGAGATGGAAACCCCTCATCCCTCTCCTTCACACCCCTAGGACCCCTGCTTTCCATGGACCAACCCTGCTGCCCTGCCTTCAGGGCAAAGGGAGCTCTGGTTTCTATGTGGTGCCAAAGTTAAAGGCTGGCCTGAGCCTTGGAACCCAACTGACAATCTATGTCACTGGTAGGAAGAGGCAAAGCTGGGGTAACAGGGGCCAGATTATGAAGAAGAAGCTTGGCTAAATTCTTCTCTCCTTCTTCATGGATTTAGTGAGCTATAATTCACATACTCTAGGATTGACTCCTTTTAAGTGTACGATTCAGTGGCTTTTTGCATCCTCACAGACATGCACAGCCATCACCACCATCAATTTTCGGATGTTTTGAAACCCACACCCATTAGTAGTCACTCTTGTGTAAGGGAAAAGACTCCAGATTCAGAAATGAGGTTTTGTGCTCATTTGTTTTCTAGACACCCTCTTATTAAGCCTTAAATAGGACAAAGGCAAGACAAAGTCAATCTTCTGGTGAGGGAGACCATCAGCTTGTTGCTGATGGCCATTGTCTACCATGAAGAACAAAGACAATCATTGCAAGATCATGGCTGGTGGCAGGTCCATTCCTCACTGCTGTAGGTGAGTCTACAGAAGGGATGGTGAGGAGGAAGGCCTACGATTGGGGTATGTGCCGAACTGCCGACTTGAAAAGGATGCAGAATTGCCTACTCTGGTGAACCATTAAGGACATGAAAGCTATGCCCAGGCAAATTCCCAAAGGCTTGATCTGAACCCTCTTCTGCCTGAGGACAAACATTCCAAAGAAGCCAGAATTGGCGGGATGGTCATGGGGTTTTGCCCACTTTCATCCTGAGGGCAAGCTGCCCCTCCCTGTGCAGGAGCCCTGGGGGCACAGTTGGGTAAGCATTGGACTGCTAACCCTAAGGTGACCCCAGGAGTTCAAACCCCTGAGAATCCACAGGAGAAAAAGAAGATTGTCTACTCCTGTAAAGATTTACAGCCTCAGAAACCTGAGAGAGGGTTGCTATGCTTGGGATCCAATTCATGGCAGTGGGTTGGGTTTGGGGCCCAGACATGAAATGGTTTCAAGCTGTGAGGAAATAACTTAACTCCAAGCAAGCACACAAACCCACTGCCAGGGAGTCCATGTCATGCATCCCCCTTCTCCCTGTGTAGGGGGTCCAGCCTGTGGAACTCAGTGAGCGCAGGGAGCTGCTACTTTCTGCTGCAGAGTGCCTCAAGGGCTTGAGTACTACATAAAGAACTTGTAGTAGTTACATAACCTGACGTCCATTTGGGAGAGGATTAAGAGTGAAGGGATGGAGTCTACTCTGTCAATCAGGTGATAACCAATGAGGCCTTTGTGTGGGCATGGCCTTCCCCTGAGAATTCTGGGAACTCCTGCATTTCCTCCTTGAGGGTGGGAGACACTTCCTTCTCTCTCTCTCTGCTCACTCCCTTGGAGATTTTCTACTGAGAAAACACATGGCACTATGATAACAAAACACATGATAGACCCAGTGCCCTGAGAACTGAAAAAGTCACATGGAGACCCCTGCCAGCGCTGAGATGCTCACAACACCACTGGATCCAAAAACTTCCCACCCACTGGCTTGTGATCATGCTACATACGGCATGATTGCATGTGCTTCAGGAGTCTGGAGATGATATAATAGATTGGTATCAGACATGTGGGCCCATATAGGACTTATGAACTTGGACTGGACTGGGTTGGGATGCTTTCTTAATATATAATTACTTTTTACATAAAACCCTCTCTTAATACACATTTGTGTGTTTATGAACTTGTTTCTCTAGTCTGCCCAAACTGTGTTAGTCCCAGTAGGCTAGAGAAACAAATTCATAGACATGCATATGGATATAAGGGAAAGGTTTATATACAAGAGAAATAGAACATTGAGAAAGCATCCCAACCCAGTTCAATCCAAGGTCATAAATGCAATATTAGCCCATGTGTCCGATATCAATCTATAAAGTCTCCTTGCAACTCACAAAGTCACAGGTCAGTGGGTGCAGAGCCTCGTGTATCCAGCTGGGTAGAGGCGTCCCAGCACTGGCAGGGGTCTCCCTATGGCTCCTCATTTCCAGGGCTCAGAGTCCATCAGCAGTGTCCATTGGTGGTAGAAGCATCTCAGCGCTGGCAGGGGCCTCTCTGTGGCTTCTCTGGCCTCAGAGGTCTGGTTCCATCAGGGCAAACCCATGTGTTTCTCCTCCAGCCCCTCCATTCTCCAAGAATCAGGATCAATCAGCATGCTGTCATCTCGTCTCCTCAGGAGTTCATCATCTCAGTCAAGTCTCTCTTCTCCAATTGGAAAATACCGCGAGACCCCAGAATTCTCAGGAGGAAGCCTTGCCCATACCGAGGCCTCATTGGCTATCTCCAGATTAACAGGTTAGACTCCACCCCTACATCCCAATCATGAAATTGACATCACGAATACATGACCGCCACACAGACTGACACAGAACTCAAATGGCATCTGTAGTTATGCCAAGACTCGACATTGTGTTAGAATGCCAGCTGTGGACTGCAGCCTTCCACAAAGCAAGTGCTTTTGAATTGAAGCTCTCACACACTCTCTGTCCACCTCCCCACCCTCATTCCTCCCTCCAAGTCCTCCTCAGTCTGGGTAGACTAGAGGAACAAATTTCATAGACACACATGTGGATATAAGGAAAAAGTTTATATACAAAAAGAATGGGACATTAAGAAAGCATCCCAGTCAAGTCCAGTTCAAAGTCATAAGTCCGATATTAGCCCATATGCACGATACTAGTCTATAATGTCTCCTTCCAACTCATGAAGTCACAGGTCAGTGGGTGCAGAATCCCGGCATTGGCAAGGGTCTCCCCATGGCTCCTTGCTTCCAGGGCTCAGGGTTCATCAACAGCATTCAGTGGTGGCAGAAGCAACTTATCGCTGGCAGAGGTCTCCACGTGGCCTCTCCAGCTTTAGAGGTCTGGCTCCATCAGGGCAAAGCCGTGTGGCTTCTCCGGCTCCTCAGACGCTGCCATCTTGTCTTATCCTTGATTAATCGTCTCTGAGACTCACTCCCAACAACTGAGAAAGATAGCTTCTCATCTTCACGAGAGAAATATCACGATATTTCCCAGAAGTCTCAGGAGAAAGCCATGCCCACATGGAGACATCATTGGCTACTCAGTGGCTATCTCCAGATTAACAGGCACCCTACATTTCAATCATAAAATTAACATAAGCACATGACTGCCACAAAGCCCTAAGCATCTATGGGTTTATTCCCCATAGATGATGAAGATTGGGCAGTAATGTCTGTCCCAGAACTGTAGCCATGTGGAGAAGGAATTAGGTGGAGCAGATAGCAGAGGTGGGACATTGAAGAAGAGGCTTATAATGTGAAGGCAGGAGAGGTGATGATGGCATCGGGTCCTTAGGAGTTGGCATCCACCCAATGGCAGAGAGTGAGAGGCATCTTGGAAGAAAGCCCTGGAAATCTACCTTTTAAAAAAATCGGTCATTGAAAACTTTATGGAGCCCTGGGGTCCTGAGTAGCCTTGTCCCCATAATTTGGAAGCCAGGCAACTCAGGGAGCAGTGGACTTTGAATCACTGGAGGGCTCATTAACTTCTCCCCTGGGCTCATCTGCCAGGGAGGGACACCAGTCCAAGCAGAGAGCAGGTGTGGGAAATAGCCAGCCAACTGGGACCCACAATCCCCCTTTCTCGGCCAACTCCAAAACCCTATAAAGAGTCTCCTGACCAAGCCAGCATCCTTCATAACAGTGACATATTTGAAGGCTTCTTTAACAAGGTCCACTACTGTAGCTCTTTGTTGCATGAAGAGGGACAAGCCTGCCATTTTGTCCCTGCTTGGCTTCCTTCATTTTCCCTCCAGTGACTGGGCAGACCCAAGAGTCTCTTGAAAGCCTTGAGGGGCTGGTGCCAGAGAAGAGGGAATGCAAACGTTAGCTAGCAGCAGAGAACTAGGTAAAGCTACCTCGTGACCCAGCACCAGACCAATATAGATTGGAACTCCCAAACCATCTCAAAATAGGCTTTTCAGGGGGATTCGGGTGGGGAGGAAGGAAGGGAATAGGCATATCATTGGTTGAGGGCTATTCATAGAGTTCATCACCTCACACTCCTCCCAGCACCCTCTCATCCTAGTCCCTGACTTCCCATGGTTCCCCAGCCTGTTCATAAACACGGCTGATCTCTCCCAACCTGGCAGGGACACTCGTGAGAGAAACCGCTAAGAGAGTATCCATGTTCTGAGGCACTGTCAGATTTTTCATGCCCACATATTTAAGTCACAGTTAAACAAAGTGATTACATAGCCCCTTCCTCTGATGACAGGGTGAGAAATAAGTAGCTTCAAAACGTTTGTGGAAAAATTAAAATTTTTCCAGGCTTTCTTAAATTTCCTCATAGCTGGCTTATAAAGAAGGAAAGGAGTTCTCTTTAGCTGTACTGCTTAGCACAGTGTCAGGCACATATCAGATGCTCACAGATAAGCTGAGTGGATGAGTGATCTAGGGAAACGTTAACAGTGGGGTAAAGATAGGGAAAAAATATGTGAGATAGAAAAATCGGTGCAGGCTCTGGTCCTCCTGCTTGCCTATGCCCTGGGGACTGGGTTCCGCTCAGCCTCGGCACACAGTAGGGTACAGTTGTGAGGACGTGAGGATGGTGCAGGGCTGTGCAATGCTTCATTCCGTTGTGCACAAAGTTACTATGGGTCAGAGCCGACTTTGATAGCACCTACCAACAACATGAGAGGAGTACTTGTGGCACAGTCAGCAGCTAACCGCAAGGTCAGCAGTTCGAAGCCACCAGCTGCTCCGCAGAAGAAAGACGAGGCTCTCCACTCCCGTAAAGAGGTACAGACATATTTTCCCTTCCAGTCTCTGGCATTCCAGGAGCCACAGGTGTCTGTGCAGACATGGCCAAGTCCAAGAACCACACCACGCACAACCAACCCCAGAAACGGCATCCAGAAATCCCGATCACATCTTTAAGACTCTCTTAAGGGGGTGGACCCCAAGTTTCTGAAGGGCCTGAAGAAAACGCCGACCCATAACGCCAAGGCCATGGATGCTGCAGGTCAAGGCTAAGATCCCAATGGCTGTCAACCAACCACAAGCTCAGTCAACTGGCCTACATTGCCCATCCCTAGCTGGGCAAGCAGTCTGAGGCCCAGTCAGCCTCCAGCTCCAGTTCCCAAAGACTCCCAGGCTCCCACAAAGTGGAATTCTCCATCTGAGGATGAGAGGGGCTGGTGTGAGCCCTGGGCTGCCATGTGCATGGGGCTAGTGTCCTCCTGTACCCTTGTGCACAGTCTACTTGTGTCAGGGACGCGGGAAGAGCTGCAGTCTTGGAAACCCCCAGCAGCAGCTCGACCTTGTCTGATCGTGTGGTCATGAGTCAGAACAGGCTTGCTGGCAGCCAGCTCGGTGTTTGGTTTGGGGTCGATGGACAGCCCCGCGCTGCAGTGGCCCCATGAGAATGAAGCCGGTAATGTGGGAGCTAGCTATGCGAGGCCTCGCTCAGGCCTACTGGGACATGGATGATAACGAGCAGCTACCTTTATGGTTGTTTTTAATGCCCCGAACCACTCAGACCTAGAGGAGTCAGTAGCATAGCAGGAGGAGCAGCAGCAGCAGCAAAAAAGGTGGACAGTTACTGCTGCCCCAATAAAAGAAGCACAGGGGAAGACTGCAGGTATGGGTCTACTGTGGGAGCCTAGGACACTGGATTCCTGTCACCAGTGCCCTGGGAAGAGGACAGTGTGGAAGAATGAACTAAGCAAACTAAGCACCATCTTTCAGGAGATGCAGGGGCCCACAGCCCACTGTGTGTACAGTCTCTCTCTCTCTCTCTCTCTCTCTCTCTCTCTCTCTCTCTCTCTCTCTCTTTCCTCCCTCTCCCTCTTTTTCACCAACTGTGTACAAAGACACTATCGAAAAGCTACCCAACAAACACTTACCAACCAGCACAGCTCCCCAAAAGGGCAATGGGTGCTCTGAGGTACCAGGACACACTTTTCTTCCCAGACTTTTACACGTTGAAGGCAGAGGATATGCGCACGACAATTGACTAAGGGGCTTCCAAAGTTCATGAAACATAGAAGTAAAAGACAGCAGACTGTCCTATGGACTTTTTGAAGTTCCTGTGTGTGAATGTGCATGTGTGTACAATGTATGTACTGGAGTCCTGGTCATACAATGGGTTACGGGTGGCACTGGACAGCTAACCACCAGGTCAGCGGTTCAAAACCAGCAGCCACTCTGAGGGAGAAAGACAAGGCATCTGTTCCCATAATGATTGATCATCTGGAAAACCCCAGGAAGCAGTCACATTCTATCCCATCAGTCACTAAGAGTCGGGGTCAGCTCAGTGGCAGGAGACTCTTGTTTCTGATTCTGGGTTATCTGGGCGTGCTGGTGATCCAGCAGTTGCTAATTCAAAGGTCAGGACTTCAAACCCACCAGCCCCTGGGTGGGAGAAAGATGTGGCTGACGGTTTCTGTGGAGATCGCAGCCTTGGAAACTCTAGGGGGTAATCCCACTCTTTCCCATGAGTTAGAATGACTCTGCGACCAGGGAGGCTGGGGAGGGGGGCATTGCAAACAGGTAAACCACCTGACTGCTACCCCAAAGCAGTCCACTACCCAGTCTGAGTCCACTCAGAGGGACCGCCAAAGCAAAGGCATGCTGCACTCCTCACCAAAGGCAGCCACTGCAAAGCCCACGGAGCACAGCTCAACTCCAACTCATGGGGGCCATCAGGAGTCAGAGCCAACTGGTGAACTTTAAAAAATCTCACTTCATATACCAACATACACACACGCATGCCCACTCACACACTGGCGCCATTGGGGCGACTCTGGCCCAGACTAGCCCTAACTAGGATTTCTGTGTCTATACATCTGTGTGGGAGCAAACAGCCTCCTCGCTCTCTCACAGAGTGACTGGTCAGGTTTGACCCTCCAACCTCAGGAGAAAGAGAAGGCCATCAGCTCCCCTAAAGATATGCAGCTTTGGGCTGAGCCCCGGTGGCGTAGTGGTTGTGCGCGGGACTGCGGCCCACTGGGACGGAGGTTCAATTCCAGCAGTGGGGCTGGGCCTCCTGCTCCCACCACCGGAGAGCAGTGATGCCCCCCCCCCAAAAAAAAAAAGATGGGCAGCTTTGGTTGGAATTGACGGGGAGGCCGTGGGTTGGATGTGTGATTGGGTCAGAGATGAGAAGAGGTGATTCCGCTACACTGCAGGGCCCCCTCTGACTGTCTGATCGAGAGTCTGGAGTCTCCCTACCGACCCTCCAGGTCCTTCTGACTCAGGGCAGCCCTGCAGGTTCCTGACTGCAACTCCTTACAGGGGACAACGCCTCATCCTTCACCTGCAGTGTCCAACTGCCCTTAGAAGCTCAACACACACCCCATGAGGCCCAAGCTCCTTGGGTCTGGGGATGGGCCTGAGAATTTCCATTTGAGTAAGTTTCTAAAAGGTGGCGCTGTTCCTTGGGATCCACCCCACCACCAAAGACCATGGGGTCAGAATTCTACTTGCTGGGATCCTCGTGGGAGCAGAAAACCTCCTTTTCATCCCGAGAAGGGGCTGGGGGAGGGGGCGCAATGGTCAACCCTGTGCTTAATATGCCATGCTGCCAGGACTTCTTGCTGTGGGTCAGGGGACCCCTGTCATGGGAACTTCTCCCATCAGGTGTTAAGGAAGGTCAAGGACTGGCCCCAAACCTGTTGCTCTTGCCCCTCTACCCCAGCGTTTGGTTAGATTTGCCTCCACGCCCTGTCACCCATCCCTAGGGGAGCTGTACAGACAGGCCAAGGTCGCGTGGGAATCCCCACAGCCCCTGGGAATTGGGAGAGAGCAAACACTGACAGCACCACATGCCCTGGAAAAAGGACCTCGCTGGCCAGTCTACCTCACGGGTCCCTGGAGCTTATTTTACAGGGTGTTTTATGAGGGAGTTTTCAGCACCGCGT
The DNA here is from genome assembly GCA_004026705.1 of Nesogale talazaci. Lineage (NCBI taxonomy): Eukaryota > Metazoa > Chordata > Mammalia > Afrosoricida > Tenrecidae > Nesogale > Nesogale talazaci. The sequence continues at coordinate 34,832 of PVJH01018138.1, read as the reverse complement.
GGGCAGGGGGGAGGCACACAGCCTCCCAGAGTAAACAGCAGCCTAAGCAGGCAGGAGAAGCTCAGCTGGAAGGGCAGCTTCAATCGCTACCGTATTTAATTGCTAACCAGGCCACTCCATTGGTTGCGGGAATGGAGGATGAGGGAGGCTGGGAGAAGTTGTATTTCTTTGCTTCCTCGGCTCCTTGGGGACTCTGTACGGCGCAGCCCCTCTGAGCTCTGCAGTTTATGTCAGCCCCATGCTTGATGGGATCGAAGTTTGTGCCTCCGGGTTAGTAGGACCCAGGAGGGTGGGGAACCCAGCTGCTGCCGCTCGAAGCTCTCCGTGCCTGCAGGCAGGGAGTGACTTTGACCTTTGTGGATCCTGAAATAGACACCAGAACTGGCACGTGGCACCATAAACCTTTTTGGCAGCCACCCGCTCAGAGCAGAGCGTCTCCCAACAGACTGCCTGGGGGCCAGCGAGGACGCCTGACGTCTTCCCAGGGTGCTGGCAGCCTAAATCCCCAGGTGCTTCTGCCTCCTTGAGGCTTATGGCCCCAAGGGGAAGGCAGTCTTCCTTGGCCAGAGCTCTGGGCTTCATCTGGACGCCCATCCCGTTGCCTGTTCTCGCCCTCCCGTGAGCCCCCGGGGGAACTTGGGAGAATTCTCGATGCAGAACAACTGAGCCCAACTCAGAGGTGAGACTGTGCAGCTGAGAATTGCTCCACCCTCGCTCGTGGTAGCAGCCGCCAAGAAATCAAAGGGCATGTTGCACAGGGAAAATTTCTAATGGGTTGAAGAGCAAGGGTATTGTTACTTAGAGGCCTGAGGCGCACCTGACCCAAGTCATGGCACTGTCCCTTGCCTCCCATGCATATGAAAGTTAGACACTGATTGAGGGAGGCTGAAGAAGAACCGAGGCCTTTGAATTATGAGTGTGTTAGTCCGGGGGGACTCCAGAAACAAATTCACAAACACGCATATGTATATAAGGGAGAGGTTTATATACAAGAGGAATGGAACATGGAGAAAGCATCCCAACTTAGTCCAGTCCAAGGTCATATGTCCGATACCAGTCTATAAAGTCTTCTTCTGACTCACGAGACACATACAATGACACCGGGATAATCACAGGCCAGTGGGTGCAGAATCTTGCAGTAGAAGCATCCAGGCATTGGCAGGGGTCTCCCCACAGCTCCTCATTTCCAGGGCTCTGGGTCCGTCAATAGTATCCAGTGGCGGTAGAAGCATCCCAGCACTGGTAGGGGTCTCCCTAGGGCCTCCCATGCATCTCAGCACTGGCAGGAGTCTCCACGTGGCTTCTCTAGCCTCAGAAGTTTGGTTCCCTCAGGGTAAGCCCATGTGGCTTCTCTTTTGGCTCCTCCAGTCTCCAGGAATCGGGAACTATCAGCAAGCTATCACCTCGTCTTGTCAGTAGAGCACCTCCCAGGGACGGAGTTGATGGTCTCTCATCTCCATGGGAGAAATAGCATGAAATTTCCCAGAATCCTCAGAGAAAGTCACGCCCACACAGAGGTTTCATTGGCTATCTCCGGATTGACAAGCGAGACTTCATCCCTACACGCCCAGTGCTGAAATTGACACAGATCAGTGACTGCCACAATGAGGCTGCCACAGAATATTGGCAGCACCACAGGAGAACAAACAGGCCTGTCTGGGAAGAAGGAGAGCCAGACCGCTGCGTAGAAGCAAAGAGGGCGAGATTTCTTCTCACAGACTTGGGACATGTTAACAGGAGCGTCCAGTCCTTAGAAAAGGGCGTCATCCTCGGCAAAGTACAACATCGACAAGGAAGAGGGAGATTGCCAAGGGCCTGGATGGGCCTCGAGCGGAGCGGTGAGTGTGAGGATGTCGCAGGCCGTGCCGGATTTCCTTCTGTTGTACAGGGGGCTCGCCACGAACCGGAACTGACCCAAGGCCGCCTACCAGCAGCAACCACAGAGAATGACAGCACTAATGATGACTGCTAGCATTCCTGCTGGGCTCTGTGCGCCTACTGCTTGGTATCACTCGCCTCAGTAAGCAGTGACGTGGCACTGTGACTGGGCAGTGTAACGGATGAGAACGCTGAGGCACAGGCAGAGACTGTGCCAAGATCTGAATCGGGGGCTTCGGCCCCTCTGACTGCTCTGTGTTCTGCCTCCCTCTCTCCTGCCTCCCGGCTGCAAGGCTGGGTTAGGAACACCCCACCTCCCATTCTCTAGTCAGGTGGCCACCAATTCTGGCCTGCCAAGACCCAAAGTTCTACAGGAAACGACACAGCAAGAAGCTGACAGGGGTGACAGCCTGTCGTTAAAAGCAAAGGACAGGGACGGGGACCCTGAAGACAATGAAACATAGCGGGAAGCACCAGGACCACAGAATCCAGCTCCCTAATCCCACCTGTCACCTCAGTGTCTGCAGCACTTCAGGGCCCCGTTTCCTCACGCATAACACGAGTTGGGGAAAGGGGTACCATGAGGACTGAACAGTCATCAGTGAAGTCTCTTGTCCCATTCGTCAGGAATTGAAAGCTACTGGATCGAGAAAGAGAGGTTAAATAGAGTCACCATTGTCCAAGGATCAAGAGTGGAAGATGTAGGATTCTGAGAAGAACAATCCGGGAGCCAGAGAAGGAGTTGTGGGTGGAATTCAGGGTTCCCTAGAAGCCAGCTCAGAGCCTGGAGGAGTGGGCATGAAGCGGAGAGGTCGGTGGTAATAGCTGTATGCATTCATGTGGAACGAGGTGTCGGATTTTCACCCATTCAACTATGTTCAATGTTCGATCCAGCAACTGTTAAATGTCATAGCCATCCTGCTTCCAGTAGAATGGAAACAAAACCAAATATCAGAGCCAAGAATGGAATCGCAGATTTGGCAAATGTAGTAAGTGTAATGGAGAGGACTTTGAAGGTGATAAGCTTGTTTTATAAATAAATAAATAGCTTTGGAAATATGTATATAGATTATCTTCAAAGAGTTCATAGGAAAGTTCCATTCTTTCCATTTGTTCTTTCCACGAACTGCTTGATACCCACCTGAGTATATATATATATATATATATATATATACATATATATATATATATATATATATATATGATATATGTGTACATGTGTGTATACTCATAGCCCACTGCCACTGAGTCCATTCTGCCCCTATAGAGGAAAGAGGAGGGTATGGAGGAATCCAGAAGAAGGCAGGCTGTACAGAGGCTGAAGAGTCTGGGTTTGATCTTGCAGGCCTTGGGAAGCCATTGGAGGCTGTTAGAGATGTTGATGGCATAGTTCAGATTGTGTTTTGGGAACCACGCTGGGAGCAGGGCAGAAGGTCCCAGGGACTCGGTCAGTGGTCTCTGTGGGAAGGAGCCCATCTTGGAGGCCCCTGCATTAGATGGGACAAGGGGAGTGTGAGGTTGGAGTAAATGAGTGGCCACAGAATAAAGAGGAAGGTATAGCTCAGTGGTTCTCAACTTTCTTAATACAGTGACCCTTTAATACAGTTCCTTGTGCTGTGGTGACCCCATAAGTGCATGTATCTGCATGTGGGCAGAGCTGCCTGGAGACTGATAGAGGAGTGGTGTCTCCATTCTGAAGACCAGTGGAAATATGGTCTTAGATGGCCCTTGGGACTCCCAAAGGGGTCTTGACCCCCAGGTTGAGAACAAGTGGTATAGATTTAAAAACTGTTAAAAAGTTTAAGACCAAGTAGATTTCAAAGATGAGGGGGAAATGGGAAACTATATAGTATCTGATGTGGGTTTCATAACTAAATATGAAAGGGGGCTGAGCCCTGGTGGCGTAGTGGTTGTGCCCGGGACTGGGTCCACTGGGACGGAGGTTCAATTCCAGCAGTGGGGCTGGGCCTCCTACTCCCACCACTGGAGAGCAGTGATGTTCCCCCCCCCCAAAAAAAAACCTAAATATGAAAGGGTTTTCAAAAGTTCATGTGAAGAAAATGGAATTAAAAAAGAAAGGACTTTTGCCCCCAGAAACTTTTGAATCCCTCTCATAAGCTACAACTCAAGTAACCATGACAGTGTCATCTGGTTGTCCCTTAGCCTCACCAGTTCATAGGGACAGATGCCACCCCAATCCAAAAAAGGCAAGCCCATCCTGACACAAGTCAACTCTGACTCCTGGTCTCTGGAAAGGAGAGTTGAACTGCCGCTTTGGGTTTCCAAAATGGTAAAACTCTGGAAGAGAGGATAGCCTCTTCTTCCTCTTGTGCAGAAGCTGCTGACCTGTGGTCACCACCAGGACTCTATTCCAGTGCTACCACATTAACAGGAAATGCCAATTTTGTCCAGGCAAATTCCTCACCTGCAGATTCTTGCCAGCTTCTCCCAAAAAGCCATTAGCATCTTCTCACCAGACTCTAATCACTGCCACGGTGTGGAATCCCACTCCAGAGAGCCCTAGATGACAAGTACAACTGCCCTCTGGGGGTGTCTCAGTCTCTGACTCTGTATGGAAGCAGAAAACTCTCACTCGCTCTCTCTCGCTCTCTCGCTCTCTCTCTCCCTCCCTCCCTCTTTCCCTCTCTCTCCCTCTCTCTTGCAAAGAAGCTAGTGGTTTTGAACTGTTGACTCTGAGCTTCATAACCCAACGAATAACGCCACCAGCACGCCTTGGTGTCTTACTCACCTCCATGAAAATTCAAAATTCATCCTCAAAATTCACTTAAAGTATATACCCCAATAGTGTTTAGTTTATTCATTGAGGTGTATGATCATCACTGCTGTCTGATTTTATCATCCTGAAAAGAAACCTGCTGTTTAGTAGCAGTCAGTCCCCTTCCGACCCCGATTGGCGTCAGCCCCAAATGGCCACTAAGCTGCTTGTCCTTGGAAGCTAAATTTGCCAATTGTGGATACCTGACTGAAGTAGGACCACACACTCTGTGTTCCTCTGTGTCTGCCATCTTTCACCAGCATAATGATTTCCAAGTGTGTTCATGGTATAGGATGAATCTGCACTTTGTTTCTCTTATACAGACACACAAAAGTCTACTGACCGGCTACACCACATTTTGCATAACCGGTTTTCAGTTCACAAGCATTTATTTGGGCTGCTTCCTCCTTTGGGCTCTTGTGAATAATGCAGAAATAATGCAGAAATCGTTGGTGTGCAGGTATCTGAATTCACTTCTTTCAAGGATTCTTACCAAAAAGTCATGGCCATCACGTGGATTCAGATTCATGGTGGTCCTATGTCACCTGTGAGTTTCTGAGACTGTAACAGTTTTAGTAAAAAATTTCAACTTTCTCCCACGGAGCAGCTGCTGGTTTCGAACTGTTCACCGTGGAGGTGGCAGTATATGGATTCCAATCTCTCCATAGCCTTACAATTTGCTGTGTCTCTTTTATTATAGCCATCAGATTCTTGTTGCTATCACAACCCCAGCTATCCAAGTAGAACTGCCCTCTAGGGTTGTAAAGATGATGAAGACACTCGGGGACTAGCTCGTCAGGTCTTTGGTGCTGGGTTCAAACTGTCAACCTTTCTGTTAGCAGCCGGGGAGCAGGTATGAGATGGTATCTCATTGTAGCTTTGACCGGCTTCTGTCTAATGCCATTGAGAACCTTTTCATGTGCTTGCTGCCCATTGATAGATGACTTCCGGTCGCCTTGACGTGCACAGAATGAAGGGAATGGTAGAAGTCAACGCCAGACTGAGCGAAGTGAAGACGGGATTGAAAGCAAGGAAGTGGGAAATGCAAATACGAAAACTATTTTAGACCTACGGAATGTCCCCCAGCAGATGAATAGATAAACGAAATGTGGACTGCGGGGGAGAAGTGCAGGGAAGGCTGGGTCTGCAGAGGACAGCTGAGTTTGAGTCACATAAAGACTTCAGAGAAAAACGGAGGAAATGGGAAAATGAGTGAATCGGGGAATAGAGGCTCCTGCGGAGAGACAGAAGGGTTTGAGGGTGGGAGGTGGGAAAGGAGTCTGTCGAGAACACAGGAGTGGTCGTTTGGGGACCAGCCCCAAACAGAAAGCCCAAGAAGCTTGGACTTCGACTGGCTACTGTGGTCACTAGAGATGTGTGGTCACATGAATGTACTGTGGGAGCCCTACAGAAAAGTAGCTCCTGAATCCTTAGCTGAACTCTGGTTGGTGACTCCTCCGGAGTCTGGGAGCCGGCAGCGCATCACTTCTGATCCAGTCTGTAGGCTCAGTAAAGCCACAGGCCTGTCTCCAGACTCAAGTGGAAGGGGCTATGTGAAGGTGTGAATACAGGTGGTCCTTGAGGACCACCCACGTAGCTCATTACCACAAGGACTACTGCTCTTGGGGGCCCTGGTGGTAGAGTGGCTTACAACTGGGCTGTATGGTGGCCAGGAAGTATGCCGACTAGACAGTCCTGGGTAAGGGTAGGGATGGAGTCCAACCTGTCCTTCAAATCACAGCACCTGATGGCACTTTCTGGGAGGTGTGGCCTTTTGTATAGGAGATCGAGCAGAACTGAGTTCTCCTTTCCCCTTTGCCTCCTGCCAGAGTTGGACCTGGCATCTGGTTCCTTAATCTTCAATTGTGTCCCCAGCTGATGCCACGAACCATCAGCACGCTCCCATCGGCAGATTCACTTGGCACTTCCAATTCATCTACCTCTGTCTCCACCAGCCTTTACCCTGCCTCACCTCTGCTTCCCTGCCCTGCTTCCTGTTCCTCAGCCTCCACAGCTACAAAGTCAGGAAAAGCCTGACTGGACCCAGACTGGGCTTACCTACTTCTGTCACGACGTAAGCCCTCTCTCAATATAAAACTCTTCGTACAAACACACAAGCATCACCGGTTTTGCTTCTCTAGAGAACCCAACCTAACATGGACTGTTAACCTCATGGTCAGCAGTTCAAACCCAGCCAGTCTGCAAGAAAAAGATGAGGCTTTCTACTCAACCAAAGATTTACACCCTCAGAAATTCATTGGGGCAGTCCTAACCTGTCCTATATGGCAGCTCTGAGTCAGATCGACTCCATAACCGGGGGGTATACAATCATGAAGGTATTCTCTGATGCTTTCCTAGTTTGTGGTCTTGCCTTTCATCTTTAGATCTATCATCCATTTAGAATTGATGCCTGAAATGAGTGTGAAGGATGGGGTGCGATTTTTGCCTACAGAATTTTTCAGTGTTGTAACTCAGGGCTTGAATTTTTTCTTGAGTTCTTTTAGTTTCAGGCATACTGAGGGTGTTCTTCCTTTCTGGTTGTCTAACGCTACACACTTGCACATTTCATGATCACATTCTGCTTTGTCTTCTCGAGCCACCCTTAGAAAATTTCGTGTGCTCAATTTGTTTTTGCTGCTCTATCACTTAGAGAAACTGTCAGAGTCTTTTCGGGCATCCACTTTGAACTTTTCTTTCCTTCCTCTCTTTTTAATGACTTTCTGCTTTCATCAGTCTAGATGCTGAGCAAATAATCAGAGAAGCTGGACAATATGAATAAGAACTCACCATCAAGACTAGAGGAAGTTTTGTTCAAAACCTGTGATATACAGATGACACAACTTTGATTTCTGAAAGTGAGGAGAACTCAAAGCACTTGCTGATGAAAATCAAGGATTGTAGCCTCCAACATGGATTACAACTCGATGTAAAGAAAACCAGATCCTCACAACTAGACCAATACGGGACATCATGATAGAGAAAGGACTGAAGTTTTCAGGGATTTTATCTTGCTTGGATCTATCCTCACTGCTCATGGAAACAGTAGCAAGAGGTCAAGGACACATAGCATTGAGTAAAGCACAAGGCCTCTTGAAAGGACTGAGGATTGAAGATATCAATCTGAGAGGACTAAGTGTGTGTCTGACTCAAGCCATGGTGCTTTCAATCACCTCATATGCATGTGAATGCTGTCCATTACATAAAGAAGACTGAAGAAGAATCAATGCATTTGAATTATGGTATGGCGGTCATGCACTTGATATCAGTTTCATGACTGGGAGTATAGGGGTAGAGTCTAACCTGTCAGTCTCAAGATAGTCAAAGAGGCCTCAGGGTGGGCATGACTTTCTCCTGAGAATTCTGGGAAGTCTCACGGCATTTCCCAATCGGAGATGAGAGACTTGACTCAGTTCCTGGGGGACAAGCTACTGACAAGATGAGATGACAGCATACTGAACAATCCTGATTCCTAGAGACTGGAGGAGCCAGAGGAGAAGCCACATGGGTTTACCCTGATGGAACCAGACCTCTGAGGCCAGAAAAGCCGTGGGACGACCCCTGCCAGTGCCAGAATACTTCCACCCCAGCTGAATACAGAAGACTCTGTATCCACTGGCCTGTGATTATTCTGGTGTCACTGCACGTGCTTCCTAAGTCAGAAGGAGACTTTATAGACTGGTATCAGACATACGGGCTAATATCGGACTTATGACCCTGGACTGGACTGGGTCGGGATGCTTTCTCAAGGATCCATTCCTCTTGTATATAAACCTTTCCTTTATAGCCGTATGCGTGTTTATGAATTTGTTTCTCTAGCCTACCCGGACTCACACACACAGTTTTGATAAAGAATGGTGAAAGCACCATGGACTGTCAAAAGAACAAACAAGTCTGTCTTGGAAGAAGTACAGTCAGAGTGCTCCTTAGAAGCAGGGATGACAGGACTTCATCTCCCTTCCTTTGGACATATCAGGAAAGGCCTTGGAGGAGGATGTAGCTGTGCTAGAGGAGCAGGGACAACGAGGAAGACCCTCACTTAAGATGCATTGACCCAGTGGCTGCAACAATGGGCTTGAACTGAAGAACACTTGTGTGGATGGCATTGGACCAAGCAAGGTTTCGTTCTGCTGTAAGTAGGACCTCTAAGAGTCCAAACTGACTCTACAGCACCCCACGACAGGGGATCAAGATTCTCAATTTCCCCATTTAGACATCCAATGTGCTAAACAGCAACAACAACAGAACATGTTTTCCCACTGGTTTGCCTTATCTTTGTCATAAACCAAATATGCGTGTGTCTGGATGTGTGTGTGAGTTTACAAAACCTCAAATATAGTGTTTTAGGCTGGGTAGATTAGAAAAACAAATGCATAAACACTCTTATGTGCGCATAAGAAAAAGCTTGATATACAAGAGCAATTCAATAGTGAGTCATCACCCCAGCCCAGTCCAGATCACGTCCTTAAGTCTAATATTAGCTCATATGTCTGATATCAGTCCAGACAGTCCTCTTCAGACTCATGAAACACATGCAATGATGCCAAATGCAGGAGGATCTCAGGCCCGTGGGTGGAAAGTCTTGTGGATCCAGTGGCAGTACCGGCGTCACAGGGTTGGTAGGAGTCTCCATGGCACTTCTCCAGCTCCAGCACTCTAGCATAGCTCCATGTGTTTTGTCATCAGGAATATCTTACAGGGAGTGTGTCTGTGTCCTGCCTCCAGTGACCTATTTATCCCCTTAGCATCTCCAAATGAGGTCATCAAACTGTGATCTGATTGACAGACTAAACTGCACTCCTTCACTCTTAATGGTCTCAAATTGACAACAGCTTATGGAACTACCACATGCAGGTGTTGTACTCTCAAGACTCATAGCCAATTTACTCACTCCAAATCGGAGGAAAAAAGAGAAGTTCTGTTTAGAAAGCCTTCCAGGAAGGACAACTACAGCAACTACAGACTACATTTCGGTTTGGGAAATTACACTTTTGGAAGGCATGTATAGATGTCCTAACTCAGGAATTTACACTTTGGGAAGTCACATATAGCTGTTTTACATTAACTCAGGTTTCAGAGTAACCATGGACACAACTGTTGACCATGAGCAAGCAAACAGCACAATAAGGTTCGTTATGTCTTCGGTCAGTCTTGGGAAGTCTTTGTTGACCAACTAGATAGCAAGGCCTAGCTTCTTATCACGAACAGGTAAATAAGAGAAGACTCTTGGCATTATCTGACCCTTTTAAAGTGACATATGCATCTAACCTGTTTGCTTTTGAGCAATGCAGTGAGTTGTAAAAATTCCATAGAGACTACAGTCAATAAATTACCTTAGGCTAACTGTACTTTGTGAGGGAAAATTTTTTCTAACAACATTAAGTAAAATAACTCGGGTTACATTTATTTCTGGACCTTCCATTTTGTTCCATTGGTATAATTATCTCTCCTTGTGCTAATTCCATTCTATCTTGATTACTATAATTATGTCATAAATCTTGATAACCACAAGTATAAATTTTGTAATTTTGTTATTCTTCTTACCTTGGCCTTTGTCACTTTTCTATAAATTCATTAAACTGTAACAAGATAGTAAAAGAAAAAGATCTTATGACAAAGAACTGTGTGTTGACAGATTTGAAACTTTACATGAAATAAACAAATCTCTATACTGTACAACTTAACAATACTGGCACACAAAGAAACAGAAATTTTTGTTTGTTTGTTTGTTTTGTTTTTCTGGGGCATCACTGCCCTCTGGTGGGAGTGGGAGTGGGAGGCCCAGCCTTGTTCCTGGAGAGCTGCTGCTGGATTTGAACTGCCAAGCCAGTGGGCCACAGTCCTGCACTCAACCACTATGCCATCAGGGTTCAGCCCTAAACAGAAAATTTTAAAACCTCTGTAACTATTAAGTGCATTGCCTCTGTGCTCAGAAAAAAATTCCCACAAAGAAAACTAGAGACCCAGACTGACTTCATCAATACATTTTACTAAGCTTTTAAGAGATGCATTCTAAGATTATTGATAACATGGGCAATTGTCCAAGGCCAAATTTAGGCTTTCCAAACTCCTAGACAATGGTGATGATGGATTACATTCCCTCCTGAGGTAAAAAAGGAGGGAAAAGAGGAGATAGACACAAGGGAGAATCAGGAGAAAGTGTACAGTCAGTAGGACTTGAGACTGACTAGAAGCTTTAGAAATGAGAGAAAGAAAGCAGGATGCTCCTGGATAGCTCGGTTGGACTCCTGGATGAAGAGCAGTGCCATTCTCTGAAACGGGAAACGTGCGAAGAAGAGCTTGAAGGAAGTGTTGATAGTGACTTCAATTTTGACATGTTGAGGGTTTGAAGTGCTTGTGGGATAGCCACGTGGGAAGCTAGGAGGATGCTGGATATACAATTCAGGAATCAGGAGTTAGAAGTCCACGGAATAGTATTTGAAGCAAAGCGAAGGCCTGAGAATTTCTCATGGGGGAACGCAACATCAGAAGAGCGGTGAGCCAGGGACAAAACCTTCCGGGACACAAAGAACTTGGAGTATCAAGGAGGAAGCTACTCCAAGGAGGTGATTAAAACGAAAGAACGCAAAGCAAAATCTCCTCCTGAATCGGTTTGTGTGGTAAGAAAAATGCATCGTCTGTCATAACCAGCAGCCCCAAAGTAGATGGCCATAGAGTCATTTAGTTATGCTAAGAGCCCTCTCCAGCTTCCTGGCCTGCCGTCCTTAGCGCACTCACGTGTCTCTGAGTTGTTTTCCTCATGGTCATCACACCTGTCACACCAGTGCTCATCCCAGGAAGAAGAGTCATTTCTTCTCAGTCTCTCTTTAGAAGCAAGGAAGCCTTGCCAAAAAGTCTCCCTCCCCTAGGCAGGCTTCTTCCCATTTCCCGTAGAAAAATAATCATCACATGGAGGAGTCTTTGGGTGGTATGAATGGTAATCCACTCAGCCATCCACCAAAAGGCTAGAGGTTCAAGTCTACCCAGAGTTTCCTTGGAAGAAGGAGAAGACTCTCTACTTTGAAAAAAAAACAAACAAGCAAAAACAGTCACTGAAGTAATAATAATAATAATAATAATACAAGGTGATATAATTGCTGCTGTTAAGTAGACTCGTTGTCACCTAATTTACAACCGACGTTAAATTCAGCCTGGTCCTGACCCTGGCTTACATCCATTGCTGTGCTTAGCCCATAGCAGCAGCCACAATGTCAGTCCATCTCAGTGAGAGTCTGTCCTTTGTTTTGCTGACCCTCTTCCAACAAACAACAATGGCTTTCTCGGGGGACCGGGGCCTCCTGAGAACATGGCCAATGTATATGTGGTGAAGACCCAGCATACTCAGTGGAAGGAGCCTTTGAACTACACTTCCTCCAAGACAGATGTGCTTGTCCTTCTGACAGTTCACGAAATATTTCACTCCCCACCCCGCGAAACTCAAAAGCGTTGATTCTTCCTTCTTTGTGGCCTAGCTTGCCATGGCTTCAGTCAGCCAGACCTGAGTCCTCAACACGACCTTGCAGCAGATTTTCCCAGGGCGAGATACCATGATGTCGTGCCGTGGGCATTGATTGTGGACCCAAATAAAATGAAGTCTTTCACAACTTCAATCCTTCCTCTTTTAACCATGGTAAATTGTTTGCTGGTCCAGTTGGAAAGACGTTTGCTTTCTTTGTGTTGAGGTGTGATCTGGAAGGCTATGATTTTTGATCTTCCTCATTACGTGCCTCAAGTAGCCTTCGCTTCTCGGGACGCAAGATTGTGTCATCTATCTAGGAAAGAGTACTGCTGAGTCTTCCTCTAACTCGGCAGCCTCCTTCTTTAGCAGATGGCCCAGGTTCTCCAACCACGTCCTCAGCAGACAGACTCAGAAGCATGGCAAAAAGATACAAACCTGATGCACCCAGCTCCTAATTGCAAACCACACGCTATCACCTTGTACTGTTTAAACAACTGCCTCTTGCTGTCCATATTTAGAATGAGCACAAGGAAGTACTCTGGAATTCCCATTTTTCTAATAATTTGCTGTGCTGTTCAGTGTCCAATGAAGCAGACAGCAACCTCTTTCTGGTAGTCTCTGCTGCCAGCCATGATCCATCTGACTTCAGCAATGATATGCCTCATTCCCTGCCCTCTTCTGCAACTAAGTAGAATTTCAGAAAATGCCCCATCAATGGACTGCTGCAGCCATTATTAAATTACCTTCAGCAAAATTGTATTTGCATGTGATAGTAATGATATTGCTTAATAATGTTCATGTTTTGTTGAATCACCTTTCTTTGGAGCAGGCCACAAACATGTGTCTCTTCCATTCTACTGGCCAGGTATCATCTTCCAGGGTTATTGGAATAATAATAAGCCAGCGTGATATAGTTGATTTCTAAAACAACTCATCACATGTTCATGCCTTACCCAATCACTGGACTGTGGACATGACCAGTAATATGGCTGGCTGCCCCAAACCAAACATCAGTGTTAAGCGGATTCTTACTCACAGCAACTCTTTGGGACAGACTAGAACTGCCTGAGAAAATTTCACTGCTCTCCCATGGAGTGACTGGCGGTTTTAAGATGCTGTCTCTACACTCAGTAGAACAAGGCGTAATCCATGCCACCACCCACAATCCAGACACGCTCCCATTAAGTTGATTCTGATGCATGGCAATCCTATAGAATGAAACCACTCTTAGTTTCCAAGACTGTAAATCTCGACCCAAGCAGGAAGCCTCATCTTTCTCCCAAAGAGGAAGGAGTGGGTTTGAACTGCCAACTTTGTGATTAGCAGAGCAGCTAATTAACCCACAGCACCACCAGGGATCCATTAAGGTCCATAGATCTGTATCACATGAGAGACTTGTTAAAAGAGAGGTGACTGGGAGCCACAACTGGACCTTTCTCATTCAGCAAGTCTGAGACGAATGCTAAGAATTTGAATTTTTAACAAGTTCACAGATGCAGCAAATGGTGCTGCCAGGGAACCACGTTTTGAGAACCCATAGTTTGGACTTAACACAGTTAACCCCAGGGAAGCAAATACATTGCCACTCTGAGCACAGAGAATACTTGATCAAAATTAGGGTTCCATTAGAAAGGAGCAAGGAGAGAAAAAGTATTGGGTAAGCAACTCTGATGGATTGAATTGCCGTCGTTGTCCCGTTGCCCCCCCCCTCTCTCCCCCGGCCCCCCCGGCCCCAATGCCATTGACATTCTACACCCTGCATCCTGTTTGGGGAAAGGATTTTTTGTGTTATATTAATGCAGCCCTGTGGCAGAAGGTAGGTCCTCAACCTAATCACTCTGAGTAATAAAAAGGTTAAAGTAGACATGGCAACACACATGTGGGGGAAGACAGGTACCCTGTGAGGATTATCTACATGCCAACGCATACCAAAAGAACACCCTTGAGTTGGAAGATCAAGTTGCTGGCCTCTAGAACTGTGAGGAAATACATGTATGGATTCTGCAACACCCACTGGTATTTGTGTGACTGCAGTGCTGGGTAAATAAGGCACCCCCTTCAGTTCACAGTTCATAGCTACAATGATTAACCTTACTGCACCGAGGTAAAAATGGATGTTGAGAGGGGTGTTCCAGTTAGCAAATGGCAAAGAGTGGTCTTATCTGTAGATAACTATATAGGTATGTGAAGTTGGACAGTAAATATGCACAGAGAGGGAGGAGAAGGGGGGGGTGGCGGGGGTGTCTTATTTATCCAGCACTGCTGTTACACAAATACCAGTGGGGGTTTTAGGATACAGAAATTTATTTCCTCACAGTTCTGAAGGCCAGTGACTCAAAGCAGAAAATCCCAGAAGACTCTTACTTGTGTTTCATTGACTAGGAAAATGCTTTCAACTGTGTAGATCGTAACCAACTCTGGGTAGCCTGGAGAAGAATGGAACTCTCCAAACTGTGCCCAAGCTAAACCTGTATGTGGATCAAGAGCCAGTTGTGTGACCAGAACAAGCGAATATCGCATGCTTTAAAGTCAGTAAAGGTTTGTATCAGGGTTGTATCTTCTGACCATACTTAATTCGATCTGTAGGCTGAGCAGATAGTTTGAGAAGCCGGCTTCTATGAAGAAGAGTGTTTCGTCTGGATTGGAAAAAGGTTTGTAAACAGATGATCCTCCTTGCTTGCAGAAAGAACTTGCTGATGGAGATCAAGGACTACAGCCTTCACTCAGGATTGAAACTCAATGTAAAGAAAATCAAATGCTCACAGTGAGTCTAATAGAGAACATCATGATAAAGAAAGATTAAAATTATCAAGGATTTCATTTTGGATCCATCAGCAATGCCCATGGAAGCAGAGTCAAGAAAGCAAATGACATACAATGCATACAATGCTGGGCAAATCCACAGCCCAAGACCTTCTTTAAGTTGTCGCACAGCAAGGATACCACATTGAAGAGTATGTTGCGCCTGATCTAAGCAATGGTACTTAAATGCCTCTTATACTTGCAAAAGATGGACCATCAAAGAATGGAAGCACTCGAATTATGGTGCTGGCTAAGAATACAGGAAGTACCATGGACTTTCAGAAGAACAAATAAATCTGTCATGGAAGACTTACAGCCAGACTGCTTAGTGAGACGTCATCTCATGTATGTATTTTGCACATGTTATCAGCGGAGGCCAGTCCCTGGAAAATGACATCATGCCTGATAAAGCAGAAGGTCATCGAAAAAGAGGAAGACCGTCAAGACGGATTGACATAATAGATGAAATGATGAGCTCAGACCTAACGATGGTGAGTGTGGTGGTCATGTGCTTATGTTCATTTCATGATTGAGATATAGGGGTAGAGGCTAGCCTGTTAATCTGGAGATAACCATTGAGTAGCCAATGAGGCCTCTATGTGGGCATGGCTTTCTCCCGAGACTTCTGGGAAATCTCATGATATGTCCCTCGTGGAAATGAGAAGCTATCTTCCCCAGTTGTTGGAAGTTAGTCTCAGAGACAATGAACTATGGATAAGACAAGATGGCAGCATCTGAGGAGATGGAGGAGCCAGAGGAGAAGCCACACGGCCTTACACTGATGGAACCAGACCTCTGGAGGTGGAGAAGCCACATGGAGAGTCCTGCCAACGCTGAGTTGCTTCTACCACCACTGGATGCTGTTGATGGACCCTGAGCCCTGGAAGTGAGGAGCCATGGGGAGACTCCTGATGGTGCTGAGACTCTGCACTCACTGGTCTGTGACTTCATGAGTTGGAGGGAGACTTTATAGACTGGTATCGGACATATGGGCTAATAACGGACTTATGACTTTGTACTGGACTGGGTTGGAATGTTTTCTCAATGTCCCATTCCTCTTGTATATAAACCGTACTCTTATATCCATATGCGTGTCTATGAATTTCCTCCTCTAGTCTACCCAGACTAATACAGTGAGCATTGCACCAGACCGCGAGAAATGTTCTGTTCTGTTTAACGTAGGATCACCCCGAACCAGAACAGACTTGTGCTACCTAACAACAAGATGACAAGAAACGCACGTAGATAAATGTCAAGGAGTCCTTGGGCCAAAGTTGGCCATCAGGGAAGTCTCTGGTGCCCATTGTATACATCTCTTTCCTCCCTGCCTCTCTTTCCATAGCCAGCTGGGAACAGTCACAGGAAGCAGGGTCCTGGACCACCATGGATTTCGGAGCAGTTGGATCCCTTGATCAATTATGATTGCTGTACTTTGAGATCCAGCGGAGATTCCCACTCTTGGCCACCATGAGAGGTGCCATCCATTTTGTGTTTGACCCAAGCACTCTCGATTAAACAGCAGAAACCCTGTTCCAGCCCATGGGATCTGAACTGCTTCTGTGGTTCTGCTCTGCCTTCATGGCAGTGCCAGACTGTGCCTCTGCTCCAAGAGTCCTGCAGGCTGGCCCCTGGGAATTCTGGGCAATAGCAGCCTACACATCTTGGTCCTTCTCTGTTCCAGGCATTCCTGAGGGACCTGGCTGATCTTCCTGCTTGCTGTTTCTTCGCTCCTTTGAGGGAGGATTTCCCCAGCCAAGGAGGGGAGAAGCCAAAGCACTTGAGTCTGGTGTTATTGAATTGTGCCTTCCAAAAATGCTCCTCAGAAGTGTGTCTACCAACCAAGGAATGCTGGTGGCTATCAAGGCAAGAGACTTCAGAGAGCAGGGTCTAAAGGACAAGTTGATTTTAACTTCCAGCATCCAGGACTGGGAGATAAGCAACGTTTACTGTTTGTGGCCAACCACTGGTTGGTACTTGATTAAAGCAGCCTTGGGAACCAACGCCACTGTGGAAGTCTAAGTCTTAGAAGGGGCACAAGGTACCTGGAGAACACCGGCTCTGAGAGTCCCTATCACCTCTCTCTTGCTCTGGGATTCATGGCCTCTGCTGATGTAGTCCTGGTCAGAGGGTGACGGAGCTGCTGAGCG
The DNA here is from genome assembly GCA_004026705.1 of Nesogale talazaci. Classification (NCBI taxonomy): domain Eukaryota; kingdom Metazoa; phylum Chordata; class Mammalia; order Afrosoricida; family Tenrecidae; genus Nesogale; species Nesogale talazaci. The sequence continues at coordinate 17,773 of PVJH01018138.1, read as the reverse complement.
GGCCAGTGGCTCTGTGTAAACTACCTTGTGCTGTGATCGAGTCTCCCTGATGAGATCACTGAGCACCACAGTGGCCCAGGCTCGATGCTGTACAGATGAAAGTCTTATTTATGGGAAAGATATATCGGCAGAGGGAGCAATAAACAGCAAAGGGAAGTATGAGGGTTTGCAGCAAACGCTGTAAAGTTTTATATTCCTGAAAACTAGGGATAAAAGATATAACCATTTAAAGCAAAGTGGATGAAAGGGGCCTTCCACATGATTGTAAAAGAGCCTGCCTTCTTATTACAGCAGAGAGTCAAAACATCCGTTAAAATACCCCTGGCTGGAAAGTGAGAGGGAAAGAGAGAATGACGTATTGGCGAGGTTTGGGCTCAAATTCCCGAGGAGCCACAGAGTCAGGGTCATTGTTATTCTGACAGGCCGGCCTGTCAGAGGGCAGGGGGCTGCCCAAGCCCATCCCTCTTGCTCCCATTCACTGTCTGCCATGGAAATCCTGTGTGGCCTCGAACAGACCACTTCTCCTATCTGACCACACCATCTTCTGTACAGTGGGAGAGTTGGCAAGGTGCCCATAATCTCCCTGTTCCCGTAGTCATCCAGTGCAATTCACTCTGTGCCTCCACAAGCTAGGGGCTTACCCCGCAGTGCTGTCAAAGACCGGTCTGAAGCGGGGGAGGGGGTCTTCTTCGTTAAAGGTCATTGTGTTAGTCTGAGTAGACTAGAGAAGCAAATTCATAGACATTCATATATGTATAAGAGAGATTTATGCCAGAGGGTAATTGTACAGTCAGGAAGTATTCTAGCCCAGACCAGATCAAGTTCACAAGTCCAATATTAGCCCAGATGCCTGATACCAATCTTTAAATACCTCTTCAGATTCACGAAGCACATGCAATGACACAGAATGCAGGAAGCTCACAGGCCAGGGGTGGAAAATCTTGTAGATCTGGTGACAATGGAAGCATCTCAGCGCTGGTAGGGATCTCCCTGTGGCTCCTCCAGTTCTAGGGCTCTAACGTGTGTCTTATCAACAGGAACGTCCTGCAGGGTGAGCTTGTGTCCAGCCCCCAAGGAGCTCTTTATCTCTTTATCTCCTTCGAGCCTCCAGATGAGGTCATCAAGCCATGACCTGATTGACAGGCTAAGCCCCACCCCTTCCCTCTTAATAGTCTCAAATGGACAACAGATGATGTCACTACAGGGAAGCCTGTAGAACAGCTCTGCTGTCTCACATGGGAATCACCAAGTGTCGGAACCGATCGGGTGGTAATGGGTTGGGTTGGGTATGGGCAATGGGGGACTCACCAAGTGTCGGAACCGATCGGGTGGTAATGGGTTGGGTTGGGTATGGGCAATGGGGGACTCACCAAGATTCCGATTCTGGGGAGAGTCAGGAAAGCTCTCGCTTCAGTAGACATTGCATTCCAGTAGACATTCATTGACATTGCATGCAGGAAACAGAGGTTCCCACCACAGAAGTTCATGCGGTTATTCTGAATACCCCCAGAAAGCAGCACAGAGACATCTCAGAAGAGACAGGCGGAGGCTGGACTGATCTGGGGCATGGAGGGGGAACTTGCGAGTCCACTTTCTGGGCAGAGGCAACAGTGGAGCTGTGCCCCCACCAGCCCACGGCAACCACGTGCCTCCGCGGCCACACTGTCTATGCCACCGAGGGTGTGGCCGAGTCCACTGCTGCAGCCGGCATGCTTTTTGTTTGCCTGTCACCTTCCAGCGCTCTATCGGACGGCAGCTTCTTGTGAGCCGCAGCCAAGGATGGCGAGCTTGGC
>PVJH01018138.1:0-15880 GCA_004026705.1 Nesogale talazaci | reverse complement strand
AGCTGCTGCCAACGAGCGACCCCCGACTCACAGCCACCCCACGTGCATGCGCGCAGAAATGAAGTGCCGCCGGGTCCTGCGCTGCGCCCTTCTTTCCCGGGATCGGTTTCGGATCAGACCCCTGCGATCCAGAGTTTCCCTGTTTGATTTCCAGAGTTGATCTATAAGCGGGTCTTTCTTCCTGGTCTTAGTCTCAAGGGATGGTGGGAGCCAACCTCGGTGGGGGGAGGGAGGAGGGCACTTCACATGAAGGGCATTGGCCTGGAATGATGCCTGGTTCTGAGAGAGAGAGAGAGAGAGAGAGAGAGAGAGAGAGAGAGAGAGAAGGCTTGCTACCCCCCATGCCAGCCGTGACCCTGCCGTTTATTTTTTTAAAATCATTTTGTTGGGGGCTCATACACCGCTCATCACAATACATACATACATAAGCTGGGCCAAGCACCATCGCCTGCCTGCTGCCATCATCATCTCAAACCATGTGCTTTGCCACTTGAGCCCTTGACATCAGCTTTTCATCTTCTCACCTCCCTCCCCGCTCTCCCTCCCCCACCAATCCCCAATACTTTACAAATTATTATGATTTTCTCATATCTACATTGCCCAGCATCTCCCTGAGCCCACTCCTCTGATGTCTGTCCTCCAGCTAGCAGGTTTTGTGTAGATCCTTGTAATTGGCTCCCCCTCTCTCCTTCCCTCCCCTCTCACTGCTGGTCCAGAGGGGTTCATCTCCTGGGCTCCCCATATTTCCAGTTCCTGTCTAGACCAGGGTACCTCTTCGCCCCTGCCGCTTAAATGCCCCTGCCTCCACACAGGAAGCCTGGCAGAGCTGGGGGTGGGGGGGGTGGGGTCGATGGACAGAGGGAGAGGATGAAAGAGTTCTTCCCTGCTGGAGCCCCGGTCTCCTGCTGGCCACAAAGGAGAGCCCCAGGCACTGGGTGCCCCTGGACTCACTGCCTGCAGGGCTCTGCTTTCATGTCGCCCTCTCCCAAGGTTGGAGCGCCGCTCAATGCTCCTCACTGAAATGGCTGTGGCACCTGCCGCTGCCAAGGGGAGCGCATTGGGGGGTCTGCGGTGGCCCCCTGCCATCCTCCCCTGCCCAGGAGGCGTCTGGAAGGGCACATGCGAGCAATAAGAACACTGCTGCTAGCGCCGACTCCGTGCAGAGCCCTCCACTCACACGCGCCCCGTGAACCTCGGGCTGCAGTGCTTGCAACCTCCCCAGTGGATCCGCAGGAGAAAGGCCCGGCGTTCTGCCATCAAGAGTAAAGCCCGGAGCACCCTGCGGAACCGGCGAGTCCAGGGTGGGGGTCGGGTGAGGGGTGGGGCCTCGGTGGGACTGTCCGGGATGGACTGAAACGGCATGGACATGGGCTGATGGTAAAAATGGACGGTCTGCTCGGTAAACGGCCGCTCGAGGTACCAGGCACGGTCTGAAGGACGCTATGGCAGACGTCACTGTGACGTATGGAGTTGGCACGCATCAGCATCCACCGAAAGGCAGCGGATGGGGGCGTGGGTTTAGCTTTGTTATTGCTGTGTTGATCCTGCAGGCTAGGGACCCGAGCCACAGAGAAGCGAAGCCCTTTGCCCAAGGTTTCTCAGTGGGAGTGGCATCGTGCTTGCCCTCCCCTCCCCCTCCCTCCCTCAAGGCCCACATCCTGATCCCCATCAATGATGGGTCCCCAATCACTTTACAGGGCAAAAGAGACTTTACAGTTGTGACTAAGAGGAAGGATTTGAGCTAGGGGTTATCGCACACCCCCACCCCAGACACACACACAGTCTTTTTAAGGAAAAGGAGAGTCTGGGGAAAAGCGGTGTCAGACCCAAGGGGAGAGGAGTCCCCGAGCCACGGAATGCAGACGGCCCTAGAAGCAGAAAACGGTAAGGAAACAGATCCTCCCCCTCCCCCCAAGGCCCCTGGAAAAAGCTCGGCTGAGCTCATAATGGACTTTGGACATGCTCACCTCTAGCATTTCCCAACACCAAGCTTGCCCCACCGCCATCGACTGCATTCCTGCTCACAGCAGCCCTGAGTAAGACCGAGCAGACCTGCCTGCTCCACAGGTAAATCTTTACCGCAACGGACAGCCTCGTGTTCTTCCAAAGTGTGTCTGTGGATTTGAACAGCCGATCCTTCAGTGAGCAGCCTGACACCTAATTAATCCGTTACACCACCTGGGACCCTTTCACCACTCCGTGTCTCAGGTGTCCTCACAGCGGCAGCAGACCACTAATACACACTCACCCCCACCCAAGTGCACAGTGGGCCCCTGGGGCAGGGCAGGGTAGACCCGCCACTGTGGGTGCCTGAGACTAAATCTTGGTGAGAGTAGAAAACCTCGTCTTCCTTCCACGGGGCAGCTGGCGCTGGGCATCAGCCCTGGTCTGGGCATCAGCCCCTCACACTCGCCCTTCTTGCCGGAAGATCTGTGAGAAACTTGCAGGAGCCGGGGTGGACTCGTAAAAAAGCCAGAGCCTGTCACGGCTTCCGGACAGCAGCCTTTTGGGGCCATCGCTGGGCATGCTGGACCTGCACGGCATGAGCAGGTGGGGGGAAGCTGAAGCGACTGAGAGTGGGACTGAGCACAGGGCCTGGGACAACATTCTTGCTCAGGGCCCCCCGACGGGTATCACTTTCGGTGTGTGAATGTAGAAGGTATGAGACCTCATCCTTGGCGCCGGCCCTGGACAAGGCATCTCCTGGAAGTGAGTGGAATGCAGAGGTCCCTGAAGAGAGAGGGGGACCTCTTTGGGGGAGGGTGGTGGGTAGGGGCGGGGATAGAATTAGTCCATGGGGTCCCTGCCATAGAACTCTATACTTTGCTGCCACCTGGTGGTCAGACCTGAAAGGACAGGACAATGGCTGCCCTAGAACAGGCCAAAGGTTGTGACTTTCCTGCCTCTGCTGGGGAGTGAGGACTGTGCTTCTTTCTGAAGCTTCAGTGGGGCTTGCTCTTGGGTGAATGAGAACCTTCTGCCAGTGAGTGGAGTCTGATCCCTAAGGACCCTGTCAGACGATGCAGAGCTGCCTATTATGTTTCTGGGGCGGGGCAGGCTGCCTCCTCCCTGCCCAAGGTTTAACCCTCTGTGTCTCCAGGGGAATGAGAGGCCCGTGAGGTGGAGTGCCCGGGGTTTCTGAGCACAGGGCTGGCTTCGTGGTGCCTCTCGCCCAGAACGTGGATCTCCCTGCGAGGACTGGCACACAGGTGGGGGCAGTGCAGAGGAGAGACCCAGGCAGGGCCAGGTGGGAAGAAAGGCCAGGCACTAGGAACCCTGCTGGCTGCGATCCCCAAGGCTGGCAGTTCAAAACCACCAGCAGCTCTGAGTGAAAGACCCACCCGGTTTTCCCCACCCATCAAGGGTGAAACACACAGGGGCTCGCTGAGAGCCGACACAGACTCCCCGGCAGAGAGTTTGTGGTAGGTAGAGACCTGACACCGGGCCTGGGGTCCCCACAAGGCAGAGTCAATGCACAGCAACTGTTGTGCTGATGTTTTTTCTGCCCCACGGGGAATGCCCATGTCAGGCGTGGGGATGAGAAAGGTAAAGAGCAGGGCACAGGTCTCACCCACTCAGAATGTGATGTGTGGGCTGGGGAGGGACAGGAAGGGCTGGCATTGTGCTCAACCCCACGCCCAGCTGCATGGCTTCCCAGGGCTTTTCTCCTAGACAGGGTACGTGGGGCTCACAAAATCCCCATAAGGAACTATTACCCCATTTAACCCTTGAGAAAATGGAAGGGTGTGGAGTTAGATACACGTCTGAGGCTGTATTCACCGGGGCTGGCATGTGTGGGGCTCTCGGTCCACATCAAAGCCAAGACACCAGCCGGCTGCCATCACGTCATCTCTAAATCATTGTTGATGGTCGAGGCCATTGTAGATCACCAGCCCTTGCTCAGGTGTAATTGAGACTCCAGAGTTTGGGCTAGACTCTGAGGACGGGACCATTGCCCCTCCCCCTTGTTGAGCCTTCTCCCCTGGCCCTGATACTGCATTGTAAAAGGCATGTGACTGTTTAAGCCGAGGGTCTCTGAACTGCAGCTGCCTCTGCAGTGGAGCTGACAGCAGAAAGCAGGGCCCATGCCATCCCATCCCATCCCTGTCCTCCTGAATCTGCCCCTTCCCAGCCTGCAGAGAGTCAGAGTTCTCTTTAGAGTGTTCTGGGGGACAAGAGAAACTCCAGACATTCATAAGAGTTTTAAGAATGAGGAGATGAGATCACACAGCGATGCAGACATATCCTTTGGATAAGAGAGGTCCTTAGCATGAGGCTATGAAGATGGCAAGGGTTCACAGGGCACTTGTCACAGGCAGGGACTAGAGGAACGGTCACAAATTCATGATTGGTGCCTGGTGGGGTCTGATCAAGTACAATGTATCCAAGAAGAATACTGAGAGTCAATGGAGGGTGAGCATGATTGCAGGGTAGGAAGAACATGAAAGGAAATAGAGGAAAGAAGTAGGAGGCAAAAGCTATTTATGGAGATGTATATATATGCATGTATATAAGTAAATATGTTCGTTTGCAATGAACGAGATAGAGGCCAATGTGCATATATGTTCAGTATTAAGATAGCAGACTTTGGGCCTCTACCCAAGGTCTCCCTAAACTCAAGAACACTTTGTTCAGAGAACCTGTCCCTCTTTGATGCTCACATTCCTGACACGATCACTGCAGACAAAATGGGTGCATAAGCAAATGAGGTAAGGACAGTGGATGGTGCCCGACTACTAAAAGCTATGGCATCTGGGGTCTTAAAGACTTGAAGTTAAATAAGCATCCATCTAGCAGCGAAGCAAATAAGCCCACATGGAAGTCGCACGCCAGCCTGCGTGACCATGAGGTGTGAATGGGAGTTGGGTATCAGGTATCCAAAGATCCCAAACAAACAATATATCAATGTGAAATAGCAGGGTTGGAGTGGAGACCCAAAGCCCATCTGTAAACAATTGGACATTCACCCCCATCCCCAAGGGTTACCAGGAAGGGACAATTCAACCAGCACGTAGTATAGCACCAGTGAAACACACATCATTCCTCTACTTCCTGAATGCTTCGTTCCCCCCCCCCCCATGACCCAGTTCTACCTTACAAAACCACTTAGACCGGAGTACACACACATGGGCACAGATAAGAGCTTTTGACACATGCAATTCAAGGCAGATAAAACCCTCAGGAACAGCAGTGAGAGTGGCCATATCTTGAGGGAATGGGCGGTTGTAGAGGAGGAGGAGAAAAGGGAAAGCCATCACGAGGTTGGATATATAACCCACCCCCAGGGGAGCAGATAACAGAAAGGTGGGTTAAAGGAGACAATGGACAGTGTACGACACACAAAATTAACAACAGTAATAAATAATTGATCAAGGATTCATAAAGGTCAGAGGCGGGAAAGGGAGGGGGAAAGAGGGGAGTTGATACCAAAGACTCAAATAGAAAGAAAATGTTTTGGAAATGTTGGTGGCAACGTGTGTACAAGTGTGCTTAATACAATGGCATGATGGATTGTTAAAAAAAAAAAAGTTTGTAAGAGCCCTCCAATAAAAGGATTAATAAGATTAAAAAAAAAAAATTTGGTCCAAGGCCTTATGAGCTAGGCAATCTGGGACAGGCAGAGAGAGATAAGTCGTAATTATTTGAAAATCTCTGTATGGTGCCCAGGACAGTAACCTCGATCAAGGACACCCTGGGTAAGGCCCTACCAGGGCTGGTGTGGGATGGGGGGAGGCAATCCACTTTGCAAGGCACTCTGCCAGAGGGCAAGATCATCAACATCTTTGGCTAAAAAAAAAAAGAAAAGAAAAAAGAATATTTGGAAACCGACGGTGGTAGCAATGGTACAATTTTCCTGAACGTGATTGAACTAGGGAATGGTATGATGAATATATCGAGCTAAAAATAAAGAAAATAGTCACGATAAAGAGAAAGCATTCAATGCAGGTGTAATCCATGTGGGGACTTTGTAGATGGGTTCTGGGCTGGCCCTGCCCTCTGTAGCCCTTTGCAAACAGGGTGCTCAGAGTTGAAGCTCTGATGGAGGCTCCTAGGAAAGACCATCTCATGCCTGCCCTTTGGGGGCTCCCAGTCTAATGCATGGAAGGAATATCGTTACCGGGAAGTTCTTGCTCCAGTCTAACCACCACCTCCTCCAGCAGGCCAAGCCCCGGCTGAAGTCCTCAAAGAATAGAGAGGAGTGGAGAAGACGTCTAGTTCAGGGCAGGTTCTCCAGGTCTGTAAAGCCAAGGGTCCATTCTCTAACCGAGGCAGGCTGAGCTGGCCAGTCACAAACCTGAAATTACAGAGGACCCCTGTTAGAGAAAAGGGGAGAAAAAGAAGAAACCCATCTCTCCACTCCCAGCCACGGGTGCTGCAGCTGATTGTGAATTCTGTCAGCCCCCACCCCCACTGACCAGGGCGCGCGCGTTCACACACTGGGGAGGGGGGGGAGGGGGGAGGAGAGAGGACCGGGCCAATGAGTTGATGGCAGGTCAGGACAATTGTGTGGGGCCCAGCGCAGACCCTTCTCAACTTTACCCTCCACCCCTTCCCCTCCCCTCCACTCCCCTCCAATCAGGGGAGGAGCTGCCCTCTCTCGCCAGGCACCCCTCCCTAAACACACTGGAAGAGCGAGGGAGTGATTAGCATGGGGCATTGTCCCCAGATAATGGGCCCCAGCTGCGGCTTGAAAGAAGAGACAAAGCGCCCAGCCGCTCCACTCGCATTATCCCCTCGTTAAATCTCTGTTATTAGATTAGATTCAAAATGTATTGATTCGGAGGCCGGGGAGGTGGGGGAGGGAGGAGAATCTGGCTTCTGAATGCCGGACCACACCCCCCACATGCTCGCCCTCTTCCGCTCACCCACCCCCAGCAACTGTCCCTGTCCGGTCCTGAGTGGCTGGCAGAGAAACCCAGCCTCTCCTATCCTGACCGGAGCAGAAGCCTCTGCGTGCGTGCCGCCGTAGAGGTGGCGTACTGAGCCGCTGACCCAAGGTGGGGCCTTTGAAACCACGGGCTACAAAGTCAAGTCCGTTTCAACTCCTGGCAGCCATTCCACTTTCTGTACACAGAGAGTGAACGGTTCCACTTGCTCTTTTCCCACCACATCAAAGATTCAGTTTCTAAGTAAGTCTGGCATCTCTCTGTCTGTCCCAAACCCTCACGTTCTTCTTACAGAAGCAAAACTTCTTTGCACATGTATACTCCCTGATCAGCAAGGTCTGTTTCCCAAACACCAAAGTCACTTTCCTTGAGCCAATGCCCACTCATTGTGACCCTACAGGCCAGGGTGGAACTGCCTCTGGGAGTCTCGAACACTGTAAATCAGGGGTTCTCCACCTTCCTCAGGCTGCAACCCTTTCATACAGTTTCTCATGTTATGGTGACCCCCCCCTCCCCCCCCCCCCACACACACACATAAAAGTACTTTGGTTGCTACTTCATCACTGTAATTTTACTACTGTTACAAATCAGGTGACCCCTATGAAAAGGTCGTTTGACCCCCAAAAGGGTCTCGACCCACAAGGTGAGAACCGTTGCTATAAATCTTTACAGGCGTAGAAACCTCGCCTTTCTCTCAAGGAGTGGGCCGGTGGTGTTGAACTGCTGGGTCAGGTTGGACTAGAGAAACAAATTCATCAACACTCATGTTTCTAAGAAAGAACTTCATCTATAAATGCGATTGAATACTGAGAAAACATCACAGTCCAGTCTGGATCGAGTCCATACGTCTGAAACTAGTCCATTGTCTGATACCAGTCTATAAAGTCCTCTTTCTAAAAATTTATCTGAGTCCCGCAGTGTTTTAAAATTACATAAATATATTACAATCCTAATTTTGCATTCTATGAACATTTTGTTGCTCCAGATAGACGAAATTTTAAATCAAGAACCCCTTTGCCCCCGGTGTCCTGCTTAAAATCTGGTCATTTTACTTTAGACTCCCACAACACATGCAATGATGCCAACTGCAGGAATGGCACAGGACAGTGGGTGAAAGTCTTGTGGATCCAGTGGCGGTGGAAGCATCTCAGGGCTGGCAGGGGTCTCCACGTGGCTCCTCCAGCTCCAGGGCTCTGGCTTCATCAGTGTAACTCCATAAGACTCATCATCAGGCATGTCTGGCAGAGAGGGGGTGTGTGTCCCACCTCCAATCAGCTATCTATCTCCTTAGCGCCTCCAAATGAGGTCAACAAGCTGCAAACTGACTGCCAGCCTAAGCCCCACCCCTTCACTCTTTTTTTCCCCACCCCTTCACTCTTAAATCTCAAATTGACAACAGATGATGTCACTGCCACACGCTGACTTTTCAGATCACAATCACGGCATAGCCCCTACTTGTGCTTACTTACAGTAATCTGTAGTTAAACGGCTTCACCATAATCCGTAGTGATAACTGTTCGCTACAAATTAGTAGTAAGTAAGCACAAGTGAAGCCATGCTTTCCTTGTTGGTTGGGTAATCTCGCCCTCAGGTGCAGACTCAGGCAGTTCTCAGAAGCTGTCTCAAGGACCTGGGTGGTTTCTGGTTTTCTCTCTTTACCGGGACTGAAGGAGAGGGAATATAGGCTAAGATGATGGCACAGGGAAAGGAAGTAAGTTCTGGGACTCATTGTGGGAGAAGAGGGGAATTATTTCTGGGTGTCCTCAGACTCCAGGTCAGGGAAAACTGTTCTCTGGAGAAGACCCAGATCAGTTCCGATGGAGAGGAGTTAGCACAAGGCGGGGGTCCCTGGCGCTGGCCTCAGTTTCCCATCCCTGGGCAGCACAGCCTGGGTGCCCGATCGATGAGCAGATTGCATGTGGCTAGTGTAGCAGGAGATGTTACATACAAACAGCAGCTCATCCTCTCGGTGGTTAATTGGCTGCCTCCGTCCTGGGCTCTGTCGCACCATCGATTCTGAGCGAAGGGTGGCGGGGGAGATGGGGAATCAATAGGTTGATTAGTGTCTTACTAGCTCTCTGGTTGGACACTTTATCAATAGCCACCCACTTACTGACCAGTGAAGCATTGACAGGCCCAGCCTGGCCACCTTTCTAGTGCTAGTAGCTGAGACGGGTCACCTAACAGCTTGACCAGCCCAAGCAGGTCCTAGTGATGGGGGGTTGTTTCTGGTCCCAAGCCCAGACTCCAAAGTATGGGCAAGCAGGGACAATCCTGATAGAGTTCAGATGAACAACGCTCATCAACAGGCGACATTTGTGAACCTCTCCAGCCCCGTCATCTCTTGCTGGAAAACCCTGGTCCGGGCCCATCCACACAGCAAAGATAACAGGTAGAGCCCTTAACTAGCATCAAGGAGCCCTGGGGGCCATGTGATCATGGGTTGGGCTGCAATCAGCATGGCCAGCAGTAGGAAACCACCAGAAGTACTCAGGAGAAAGACTGAACTCACTACGCCTGTAAACAGTTTTAGTTTGGGAAACCCACAGGGGGTCTCAATGAGTTGATATTGATCCATGGCAGTGGGGGCTCTTTTTGTGTTGTTTTGTGGGTGGAGGTTGCGGGTGACACCTCCTTCCCAGTTTGCCTGAGGCACTAGCTGCCAGGTCGGTACTACGGAACAGTCCCTGGTGCATGCTGGGAGATTGGGAATGAGAAGAAGCTGAAAGAAGCTATATCTGGCAAAAACTCTTTCCCTGGCCTCTAGGATGTTTTGGACACGCCGCTTCCAGAGTTTCTAGGCTCTCAAATGGTCCATCAACCAGAATGGCAGCATCTGCGAGCAAGGGAAGGGAGAGCTTCAGGTTTTTCACAGGGATGCTAGAACTCATCCCCAGACATTGCTGTTAGGTCCTGTCCTTCCACCTCACCGAGTTCTGTGCTCCCGCTCCACCAAGCCTGCCTCCAAGAGACAGGCAGCCCAAGACAAGGAGAAGGGTATAGGTGGCAGGACCAAGAGGAAACCTGAGGGCCTCCCACCCATGCAATGAGGGTGCTGAGACCGGCAGCGTCTGTCTTGTCTTTGCTTTGTAGACCTCCCCTACCGCTTGATGGCAGGCTGTCCCTCCGCATGTCATCACGTCTGACGTCTGGGAGAGAAGAGCAGGACTGAGAAGGCTGGTGAAAGACCATCATGCCGACTCGGTTCCCCTCCTGGTCCTGCTTCCCGGGGGGGTGATGTGCCTGGGGCTGGCTGCTTCGTAGCAACCTCTAGCCTTGGTCTCCGTCTTGAGTTCCATGAAGCCAGCTAGAGCTGGCCATGGTGCTGATGTTCAGGATCTTTGAGGAGTGGGAGTGGGCTCCCAGCTTCACTGAGCGATCGTGAGCCTAGAGGGACGGGAGACCATGCTCTGCCTCCCCGCTCCTGGCATCTTAGCAGCTTCTCCTCCCCATTTCCCCGTTGCTCAGCATTCATGGCCCCCTCTCTTTTCTCTTAAAGCCGACCCTCTATAGTTTCTTCTTTAGGACCACCACCCTTTGCGCATCTCCTCTTCCTGGGAGGATAGGAAATGTCACACAAGTGATCATTCCCAAACCTCATCTCCACCCCTAACTTTAAACCTCATCTCCACCCCCTCAGCCTTTCCCCAAAGCTATTGACAAAAGGCCCAGAAGCTAGGGCAGGGTTTCATCACACTTTATTGTGCCTACTCGCTCATGAAGGCAGGGGTGGTGAGGAACCTGGTGGCGGTGAAGCGAGGGAGGAGACGTGAGGGGTCTGGAAAAACCATGTGCAGAGTGATCTGCTTTAATCCACGTAGAGTATAGAACTGGTTTGGCACTCCACCTACAGCTGAGGGGAGGAGTGAGCCAAATCCCAATGCACCTTATTCAGAGGTGTGCCCATGAGGACCGGAAGCTTGGGAGAGAGATCAATAGAATTGAATTAGGATAGGTGCAGGCTCCCCCTGATCTAAGAAGGGAAATATTAACGCCATGAGGGGCTCTGGGGAGAAAGGGTCCAGGTGCCTTGAATACCAAATTTCTCAGGCAAAGAGTCTTGGCTCAAGATGACTGACTTGAACAGGCATAAGACACAGAACATAGGACTGTGTTTGCGTCTTTTTTTTGGGGGGGGGGCATCACTGCTCTCCGGTGGTGGGAGTAGGAAGCCCAGCCCCACTGCTGGAATTGAACCTCCATCCCAGTGGGCCCCAGTCCCGCGCACAACCACTATGCCACCGGGGCTCAGCCCTGTGTTTGCATCTTAAGACTGTTCCTGGATCAAACAGCCAACAGATGTTGGTAAGCTTCGATGAGCAGGTTGGGACCCCCCCGGCAGTGGGGGCACTAGCTTCCCGATGACAGAAGGAGGAGGAGAGACAGAAGGAAAAGGCTGACAGTAGGTGAAGGCTGTCATCTGTGGCAGTCTGCGAGGGCAATGTTGAATGGAAACCTGTTTGGCTGTGTATGCTTCCACGGAAAATAAACCGTCGGTTGGGGAAAAATAAACAAAAGCAATGCTAGGCGCACTCAGAGGGAGGGGTGGGTATGTCCCTGGGTGATGAAGGAGCTGAGGGAAGAACTCTGCCCACCCCCCATCCTGACCCGTGCCGCCCACCTGCTGCCCGGCGGTGCCCCCTCAGGAGTACTGCCAGACGGACCAGAGTGTGACCAGGGTGATGCTGTACGCCAGCACCGCCAGCAGGTAGATGCGGAAGAGCAACCTGTCCAGCACGGAGCCCACGCGCAGCCAGTCCCGGGCCACCTCCCGGCTCTCGTCCCGCTTCTCCAGGAAGTGCCGGATGGTGGACAGCTCCTGCAGCAGCCCACGCACGGCCAGCGAGGCCTCCCGAGGGGGAGGGGGAGGGCTGCCCTGGCCCCGAGGGGTCTTCTCCGAGTCCCGGGGTCCGGCCGAGGAGCCGCAGTGGTTTCCCGTGGCTGCAACGAGAACAGAGCGCCGGCGGGATGTGGGTGCCCGGATACAACACGGTATCTCTCTGCCTCTGCTACGGCTGCTCCCTGCTGTCACGCCAGCCCCGCGACTCCCGGCGACTTCTCGCCCAAGGGCCCCCAATTCTGGGCCATCCCCAGAACCGCCTGAAGATCACGCCCTTAGGAACCATTGGGATTTCATCGGCTAGCTGGCGGAAGTGGAGAGCAAGACCTTTCTTTCTGGCCCCTCTTAGTCTAGAAGCCCCACAGAAGCCTGTTCAGCACCACAGGCGTGAGGAAGCCTCCAGGGACAGGTGGCTGGTGGCTGGCGATGAGGAGCTCAGGCTGAGGCTGGAAGCCAGGTCTCTAGCATGGGAGGAGAGAATTGTACCACCGAGCCAGCCAGGCGTGCTATATACCTATAGGGCTCTGAATCCTTTGATTATGTAAAAGTTTAAAGAACCCCCTCATATATGTGTGCATTCCCATGCAACATATAAAGCGAATGTAACACTTTAATTATTCTTCTGTATAGCCTGCCTTAAAGGAGCCCGGGTAACGAGTGAGTTGTATGATGGGCTACTAACTGTAAGGCCAGCAGTTCCAAACCATCAGCCAGCTCCACGGGAGAAAGACGGCCTTTCTACTCCTGCAAAAAGTGACGATCTCCGAAGCGCACAGGGCCAGTTCTACCCTGTCCTATTCGGTCACTATGAATCAGCATTGGCTTCCTGGCACTGCGTTTGCTTGGGGAGGGTTTATGTCCCTCCTGAGTGGTGGCTCTGCCTGCTCCCCAGCCTAGCCAGATGGTGAACATGGTGGGTCTCTTTCCCCATAACAAGAGAGAGGCATAGTCTATGGGAGTATTACCCCCACTGTTTATGTGAAGGAAGCTCAGAGAGGTAATTTGAAACCGCCAGCCCCTCTGCAGGAGGAAGGGGAGGTTTCCTACTCTGCAAGAAGTTACAGGCTTCGAAACCCACAGGGCCATTCCTGTTCTGTCTTACAGGGTCACTTGGAGTCAGAAGGGGCTCAGGAGCCGTGAGTTTGGGTGGTAGTTACATAATCTGGTGCCAACTTGAGACTACTGAAGGCGACACACACTCCCTGCAAGACGTTCCTGTTAACAAGCCACAATGGAGCTATGCCAAGGGCAGTCGGAACGCTGGAGCTGGAGGGGCCACATGGAGACCCACGTCAGCGCTCAGATGCTTCCACTGCTGCTGGATCCACAAGACTTTCCACCCCTGGCCTGTGATCTTCCTGCATTTGGCGTCATTGCATGTGTTGTGTGAGTCTGAAGAGGAGTTTGTAGACTGGTACTGGGCATGTGGGCTAATACCGGATTTACAGACTTGATCTGGCCTGGGCTGGGATGTTTTTGTAATGTACAATTACTTTTTATGTAAAGCTCTTTCCTATACACATATGGAAGTGTCTATGAATTTGTTTCTCCAGTCTACCCAGGCGAACACAGTTCACACAGGGTCCCTCAGTGGCACTGACAACCTTATCAGCCACCACCAACCGAAAAGTTAGCTGTTTGAACCCACCCAGCAGCTTCCCAGAAGGACAATGGAGGGACCTGCTTCCAGAGAGGCTTCAGCCAGGAAAATCCGGCAACAAGAAGTTTGGGGTTGGGTGCATGGCCTCATCTCAGAGAGCTTGGCCTGCCCCTGGCACCCCTCCGCCCACACCTGGGCTATCAGAGGCTGTGAAGGGGAGAGGCCAGCTGAGCCGTCCCCCCACGAGGCTGCCTGTGGAGGTGCCTTCTGCCCTGCCCTGCCGTTCCACACACCACCCAGCCCCTCCAGTGCAGGCCAGAGACGACCCTCTCTCACCTGAGCCCTCGTCCACCTTGGGGGCCGGCGTGGGGGCGGAGATTCTCGGCGAAGTGGAGCGCTCCCCCAGACAGAGCAGCCAGGCGATCCTCTCGAGGACCAGGCGCCGCAGCCAGGCCGGCACGGGCTGCTGCAGGTCCTGCTTGTGCACCAGCCGCACGATGAGGATGGTCTCGGCCAAGCTTATCACCAGCAGGGCCATGCACACCACGAAGTAAACACCTGCGCGCCCCCGGGGGGGGGGGGGGGGAGAGACACAGGTGGAGAAGTGGGAAGGGCGGCCTCTGGGCCTCCCTGAGCCCCGCCCCCAGGGTGGGCCTTACCAATGAGGGGCGTGCCGATAGCCGTGGCCGGCAGCGTGTCAGAAACGATGATGAGGAAGACGGAGTAACCCAGCAGGAGCGTGATCTTGAAGGAGACCCTTTCTCCACTGTCTGGGGGCAGGTAGAAGCCTACGATGTCCATCACCATGAGGAAGATGCTGGGCAGCAGAAGGCTGACCGCGTAGAATAAGGGCCGCCGGCGGATGACCACCTGGATGGAGAGAGGAGACTGACTCGGCACCGGCCAAGACCCCACTCCCACCCGCCACCCCTACCAATCCTGTAGACCCCGTCTTCCTGGCGTGGTCAGCCTGGATTAGTCAGAGAAGGAAATGAGCAGGCCGATTGTCTGCCTTTGGATCCCGACCGGGGCTGTTGGAAAGGGTGGGAGGAGTTCTTCAACCCAGAGGCCCTATTTGTTCCATCAAAGCACCCTGGAATGTGTGCTATCCGCAAGACAGAAAAGACTCAGAAAATCCTGGCTCCTTAAGCTGGTAGCATAGTGGTTACGAGCTGGGCTGCTAACCTCAAGGGCAACAGTTTGAAACCAGCTGCCTCTCTGGAGAGTAAAAGGAGGCTTTGTCCTCCTGTAAAGCGTTACGGTTCTGAGGGCAATTCTGCCAGGTCTTATAAGGTCCCTGTGAGTCTGAATTGACTGGAGATCGGTGCGTTGGGAGGTGGTTTTGTTTTTTGAAGTTTATCTGGGGGCGGGACAGTGGGGGTGGGGGGTGGGGAGGTATCTTGCCGTGCAGTGGTTATGCACCTGGGGCAATTCTCGTCTGTTCTCTAGGGTCGTTCGGATTCCGACTGGCTAGCAAGGAGTTTGGTTTGTTCTTGGTGACGTGTGCGGGGTGGACCAGGCCCTCGGTGTGAATTGTCACTTTACCCACGTCCTCAGAAGGCCCCACTCACGTAGAACTTCATTTCCGCGTACCACTCGCTGCCCTCGACGCTGAACTCCTGGAACTGCGGCAGCACCCCCAGCAATTCCCACTCGCCCTGGTTCATGAACACAGTCTTGTCATACTTCACCTTCTCCGGTTTGCGCCACAGGGAGATGTTGATGTCCTGGACTGCGAGAGGAGAAAGGGAGTCAGGCTGGGAATCCAGTCACTGGAGCTGCCCTCCCTGGAGATGGAGGGGGGAGAGGGCAGGCGGGGTGGTATGATGAGGAGTGGCTAGAGTGGAGGGTGCTGGTGTAATTTTCAGCCTCCGATGGCAGCCACACGACACATGGTACCTATCTCCTTGTTACGTCGTCTCAAGTTGGTTCTGACTCTTGGCAACCTTGCGTCCCACAGAGCTAAACATCGCCCGGTCCTGTCCACAATGGTCATGCGTAGGGGCTAAAGGGCGGGGAGATGAAGCTTTGGATGAAAACACCCAGCAAAATGCAAAGGACCACACAAGCCACGGAGGAGAAGGTCTTTTCTCTGTGTGTGTTTCTCCGTCTTTGTGATTCTCTCTCTCTCTCTCTCTCTCTCTCTATCTCTATCTCTATATCTCTCTCCTCTCTTTCTATCTCTATCTCTATCTCTCTCCCCTCCTTTCTCCGACACACACACACACACACACACACACACACACACACACACGCAACCTTGCTAGTTTCCCCCTTAGAATGACCCATTTAGGAAATGGCTACAAGTCAGTACTCTTCACCTTTGCCTTGATAGAACTGCCAGTCTTTAGAGGAGAATTGGAAAAATCCTCACTTATAAAAGGGCAGTCTTATTTCTCTGCTTTTATGCAGGTATCTGTATGCACAGGCAAGACTGGCGCAACTCCTATAACAAGGTACTTGTTAAGAGTTAGGTTTTGTGTCAACTTGGGTGAGTCACGATTCACCATAGCCGGGCAGTTAAGATCTGGTCACCCTCCAGATCCTGCCATC
>PVJH01018137.1:0-45985 GCA_004026705.1 Nesogale talazaci | reverse complement strand
TACTCTTTTTTTTGGGGGGGGGGCATCACTACTCTCCGGTGGTAGGAGTAGGAGGCCCAGCCCCACTGCTGGAATTGAACCTCCGTCCCAGTGGGCCGCAGTCCTGCGCACAACCACTACGCCACCGGGGCTCAGCCCGAGGCTTACTTTTGAACATTATTCATCACTTATGGGTGAAAATGAGTTTTAAATATTTTTTTTTGGGGGGGGAGCGCATCACTGCTCTCCGGTGGTGGGAGGAGGAGGCCCAGCCCCACTGCTGGAATTGAACCTCCGTCCCAGTGGGCCGCAGTCCCGCGCACAACCACTACGCCACCGGGGCTCAGCCCGATTACTCTTTTTCTACTATAGGCTGTATGAGTTTCTTTGTAAGCTCACCAGTATTTGGGGTTTCTCTGTGTGTGTGTGTGTGTGTGTGTGTGTGTGTGTGTGTGTGTGTGTGTAGGGCTTTCTCCTCTTGTATTAGTCACCTAATGGAAATGAAAGAGATTTTGTTTTGTTTTTAGTATTTTTATTTATTTTAACAGTTTGATTGGTATATAATTCACTTAGCATACAATTCAATAGTTCATCTACTTCAAGAAGAGTTGTAAAGTCATCACCACACTCAATTTTAGAACATTTCCTTAGTTTTTATACTCATTATTAGCTCCCTATATTCCCCCTACTATATCCTCAAGGAACCATTAATCCAGTTACTGTCTGTATAGATTCACCTATCCTGAATTTCATATACAGGAAAACATGTTTAAAAAATTAGAAATAATAACAGTAAAACAGGAAACCTCAGTAGAAAAAAAACACAAAATATTAAAAACTAGAACAGATTTTAAATGAGCAAGAAGGAGAACAAGTGGTAGATATGATAAGTTTTTAATCTAACTTCATCTGCAATAAAATTACTTTCCAAAGCACTCACATTCCTGGTCTGGAATTCACCAGAGGCTTAATCTTATATGTATTTCCCCTTCACTTTTTTTTTTTTTAAGTGCAACAACTTTAAAATGGATCAAAAGCTAGATTAAAGCGGGGGGGGGGGGGGGGGGAGGGTAGGAGGGGAGATAAAAGTATAAGATAATACAGTTCAACTTAACTCTCTATACTTGAATATAAACCAACTCAAACATCAGTCGAGGCATATAATTTTACCACAAAAACTGCATTAAAAATGTGCGGGGGAAACTCAGTTTACAATATGAGTATGTGCGGTACTTTTTTCTGCCATAGTCGACTTTACAATGCTCTCTGCCTGATAACAAAGTGATTCATCAGAGACTTAATCCATATGCGAATCCTGCAAATGGATTTTGGGCTCCCATTGTCATCCATAGTCTTTTGCAACCTAGGTGTTCATAGTTTAAGGTCTGATAACATCCCCTCCTTCAGATTAGGATTTCATTATTTACAATCCTTGACTCACACAAGCTGGTGTACTTCTCCATGTCGGCTTGGTTGACAACTTACTTAAGAGGACTGCTCATTTGAAGGCAAGGTTTTTAAGATTTAAGATGCTATTCCTTCTGATGATCAGGTAATGAGGGCAAGGATCAAGCAGGGCCATGTCATAAGAATTAGTTGTTCTTAAATTGGTATTAGATGAAATGGTATTTTTTATTGTTACTCTGATTGCATCTTCCTGCTCGCCTCATTTTCATGTAACTATTTCATGTGGATTGGATGAAGATTTTATAGAGCACACCATTAAATTTACTACATTCAGCAGTGTCTACACATTTGTTTCAAATTACCCATTGCAATCTCCCAAATGTACCCTCAGTACTCTTAATTTATACCTTCCCCTTTCCTAGCTCCACAAACTTTGTCCTTAGGTAACTACTTCCCTTTTAATCTTAAATGATTGATTATTCTAGCACACAGGGGTGAGTTGAGTCCAGGCTTGAATGGGGATTAAGAGCCATGGTTTTGACTGCGGCCCACTGGGACAGAGGTTCAATTCCAGCAGTGGGGCTGGGCCTCCTACTCCCACCACCAAAGAGCAGTGATGCCCAAAAAAAAAAAAAAAAAAGCCATGGTTTTGAGAGTCCTGTCAGTATACCTGTTCTCTCTAGTGACTGTATTTTGTTTCGCATTTCTCTCGCTCCATGCCCTCCCTTTCGATACAGAGGAGTTGGTAGTGGTAGCCAAACACCATGCAGTTCATCTGGTATCAGAGCTGTGGAGACTATTCTTTGTTTGGTCCAGTAGTTTAATATAGATCATTTTTATGTGGTTTTGATTCTCATCACTCTACTTAACCTCTGGGATTTGGGGCCAGTAGTAGCACCTTGCATGACTGCTCATATGCAGAGGTTTTTTTTGTTTGTTTGTTTTAATCATCTTATGGAGGACTCATAACCATACATACATACATTGTATCAAACACTTTTGTACTTATGTTACCATCATCAGCCTCAAAACATTTTATTTCGATTTGAGCCCTTGGTATCAGCTCCTCATTTTTCCCTCTTTGCCCCATGTTCCCTGCCTCATAAACCCTTGACAGATTATAAGTTATTATTATTCTTACATTGTTTGCGATCTCTCTTCACCCCCCTTTCTGCTGTTTGTCCCCCTGGGGGTGGGAGGGGTTATATGTCAAGCATTGTGATTGGTGCCGCCTCTCTCCCCCCACCTTTTTAGCTGGTATGGTTTCTCTCATCAGTCCCGAGGGGTTTTGATCTAGATGTCCTGGGTTCCCTGTGTTTCCAGCTCTTATCTGTACCAGTGAACATGCTGTGGTCTAGCTAGATTTGTAAGGTAGAATTGAGGTCATGAGAGTGGGGAGGAGGAAGCATTAAAGAACTAGAGGAAAGTTGTATGTCTTGTTGGTGCTGTACTGCACCCTGACTGACTGGTGGTCTCTTTCTTGTGACCCTTCTGTAAGGGGATGTTTAATTGTCTACAGATGGGCTTTGAGTTTTTACTCTGCATTCCCCCTCATTCATATTATGATTTTTTAGTTCTGGGTCTCTGATGCCTAATACCTGGACCCATTCACACCTCATGATCACACAGGCTGGTATGCTTCTTCCATGTGGACTTTGTTGGTTCTCAGCTAGATAGCCGCTTGTTTATCTTCAAGCCTTTAAGACCCTCGGCGCTGTATCTTTTGATAACCAGGCACCATCAGCTTTCTTCACTACATTTGCTTATGCAACTATTTTGTCTTCAGCAATCGTGTTGGGAAGGTGAGCACAAAATGCCAGGTTATTAGAACAAAGTGTTGGCATTGGGGAAGTACTTGAGTGGAGGGCCAATGTCTGCCTGCTAACTTAATGCTTAACATACAAGTATGTGCACATAAATATAAATACATTTTTACATATGTATATGTCTGTATTTAGACTTCTATAAATGCCCCTTGCCTCCTAGTTCTTTTCTCTATTTCCATTTACTTTCCTCCTGTCCCCCAGCCTTCATTCAGGTTTCAGTAATTCCTCTTGGCTACATTGCCCTCAGTGAGCTCTAGCAGACATCCTATGCCATCCTCCCCACCGATTTCAGCTCACTTGTTTTTACCTTGTCCCTGGGTTTGTTAACACCCACTTACGTTCCTCCGCTCCCATGTTCCCACCAGAACCACCAGTTCCGCTGTTTTCTCTTCTGGATTGTTTATCCCACCTATCTTATCTAGAAAGACCTGCAGGGAAAATAAAAAACACAAAAACAAGATGAAGCCATACAAAGCAACAAGAGACAAAATCAAAAACCAAATGACTAAAAAAGAAAAACCTTTTAACTAGTACCCAGTCCGTGTGTTGGCCTGTAGGAGTGTTTTCCAGCTGAGTGTGGTGGTTTGCCACGTCCTGGTCACAAAGTCTAGTTTTGTTCCTCCCTGGGGGTTTCATGGCTTTGCTCTGCCTGTTGCTTTGTTGCATGCCCTTAGTGTTTCACCCCGGTGTCATGGGCTCAGATCAGGCACAATTTCTGCCCTGTTTCTAGTGTTGTCCCCTGTAGTGCTGTGGGTCAGTGAGGAATGTGTGTCTGTCTTGTGGAGCTGGCTCGATGGTCCTCTCTGTTCGTTGGCTGCTCTTAGCAGGAATATTAATCTCAGAGGTTGGGGCGCCGAGATTTGTTCCACTCTGGCTCCTCTGTTTGCTCCTATGTGCTCGGGAGCCCTTCTCTTGAGCTGTCGCTTCAGTGCTACTCTCAGAAGTGTCTTCTTCTGGGATGAGGCTCAGGCATTTAAAAAAATATATATATCCTATTTGGTGAGCATTCTGTTCAAGTCTTTTGCCCATTTTATGATTGAGTTAGTTGATGTGTTATTAATATTTTATATATATTTTGGTTATTGGATGGATGATTTCTGAAGTTAATCTGTTGGGTAACTTGTCTGGTTGGGTTTTCTTTTTTGCTAAAGTTTTTTGATGAACAGAAATTTTACTTTCTATGATTTGCCATTCTTTTGTTAGTGTATGACATAACTTTTGAGTCTTTGGATTCAGAAACCTGATGAATCTATATGTTAAATATTTAGTTTCTCTCACCAGTGTTACATTTTCATTGTCTAGGTCTTGAATTTTTTTATTGTTATTGTTAGTTCCAGAATATTTATGGCTTATGTTATTACAAATGGAACTGAGTTGCTTTGTTTTCCCCATATTTTTCATGGTTTGTTGTTACAAAAATACGGTTGACTTTTATGTCTTGGCCTTATAACACACTTTCCTTGAACTCAATGGTTTTAGTTGTTTTCATGAGTTCCTTGGGATCGTGGATATAAAACATCTCATTGCATATCAATAGCAACAGTGGGGTTTTTTGTCTTTTTTTTTCTCCCTCACATCACTGCTCTGGTGCAAGTAGGAAGTCCAGCATTGCTCCTTAGGAGCTGCTGCTGGATTTGAACCGCCAACCCTGTGGGCTGCAATCCCGTACACAGCCACTGTGCACCAGGGCTCAGCCTTGTCTTTTCAACTTAAAATCCATGTCTTTTTTGGAGAACTGGTTTGTTCCGATCTCACAGTTTCTGTATTGCAGGGCAAACTGCCACTTGATAACCTGCCTCTCATTCACTTGCCTGTACCTAACAGATGTATTTTAAGTATTTTGCCCAGATTTTAAAACAGTTATATTTGACAAGGGGAATCTGAGGTGAGAACTTGTCCTTCACATTTTTTTCTAACTTTTCATTATGAATTGTGTTTTCAGAACAACGCGGTTTTCCACTTGACAGTGTACAGTCCCCCACGAGGTCACATCACTTAGTCCATTTCCTCCCTGTGCTTCCTGTTTCCCTTTCTCTTTTCCTAACTCTTCTTAACTTTGTCTTGGGTAAAACGCTGCCCTGCTGAACTCAAACAGTTGAATTTCTAAGGAGTAGATACCTCCCTAATGTTGCCTCTCTTACAGATTTGTCTATTATTTTGCTGAAAACTGAGCCATTTGTAGTGAGTTCCTCCGCAAACCGTCAGAGCGGGTGTGAGCAGTAAACATTGGGTTCCATCAGTCCCTCTCCAACCACTGAGTCTCATTATTTTATTTATTTATTTTACAATTTGGAGTTTTGATGTACAGTTTTCTCTTACCCTATCTAAGACCTCACATGATTCCTTTCTTTGGGTCTTGGTGTCCTGGAAACTGGTGCTCACTTGGTCTGTTAGCTCATTGGCCTAATTATTTCCTTATGTCTTCAATTTTCTTCACTTTTCTTTCTTTGGGACAGGGAGAAATCAGTAGTTGTTCCTGTTCATGAGCACTTAAGGCCTCGGTTAATACTCAGCAAAGTATTGTGGCCTGTGCTATGCCGATTGTACTTGGTGTCCCTGACACGGTGATCCTGAGTTCCCCAGGAAGCAACTTATTCCTTAAGGTGTTTTAAGTTTTCTGTTTGATTTTGGTTGTTTTGATTCTAATCACTCAAATGGCTAGTGATTGCAAGTATTTCTTCATGTATTTATTGGTCCCGTGAATGTCCTTTTTCTTCTTTTAACCATTTTATTGGGGGCTCTTACATCCCTTAACACAAGCCACACATCAATTGTATCAAAGCACATTTGTGCATCTGTTGCCATCATCATTTTCTAAACATTAATTTTTTTTCCTGACACCTAAACATTAATTTCTATTTGAGCCTTTGGTATGAATGTCTTTTTTCGTAATGTATCTGTTCATGTTCTCTGGCCAGTTTACAATTGAATTATCTTTTGTTGAGGTTTTGAACTTTCTATACATTTTGATATTAGTCCCTTGTCCAATATGTCATTACCGTTTCTTTTTCTCTATCTGAGATTTTCTTATACTTTGTTGATGAAGTTATTAGGTGCACTTAAGTGTCTAATCTAGATTTGCCCTTCACGTTTATCTGCAGGGTTTGTTTGGTGATAACTGGGTAGTTTGACTTATTTCACAGATGAGCTGACCTAATTTCTGGCTCCGAGAAACTCACTCTGCTATGCTGTGAAGTGTTGAGAAGCTCATTTTCTCATTCCTTTTGGACCTTCCTACTGTTACAGGCCTCCATGAAGAAGTGGACTATTCTGAGAAGCTGAAATTCAGTGATGATGAGGAAGAGGAAGAAGTGGTAAAAGATGGCAGACCAAAGTGGTAAGAATCCCCAGGCGGGTCATTCATCATGCCCGTATAACTTGAAGCAGTATGTACATGCCTCAGGGCTCACAGGTGCTACCACGGGCTGTGCATCTCAAGTGGGTTTCTTAATTACCCAGACACCTCCTACGGTGCAGACATTATTCCTCATTGGCGGTAAGTGAGGGAGAGCCAGGGGTTTACCGTCAGGTAGACCTAGCCTGGTGATTGTAACCACCTGTTAGCCAAAGTGTATTAAGCATTCTACTTTTCCCACAGGTTGTCTGTGGGTCATAGCACAAGGGGTTTATATCCAAGAGAATTTGGGAAACTTAATTGTTTGAAGATATCTCAGAATCTAGGATATGTTAAAGTACATTGGAGGGCTGAGCCCTGGTGGCGTAATTGGTTGAGTGTGGGACTGTGGCCCGTGGGCTTGGTGGCTCTCGGGAGTAGCGCTGGGTAGCTCCCACGACCACCAGAGGTCAGTGATGCCCCCCTCTCAAAAAAAAAAAAAGGAGTTAAAGTACATTGGGAATCTTTTTTGTTGTTAAAAATGCTTTATTTGACTAATTTTACTTCTGTCGCCTTTGGTTAATATTTCATTATCGTATTGCCTCTCTAATCTGTTTTATTTTTTAATTTAGTTTTTCTTTTATAGTTTTACTAACATAAAATTCACATATTATACTTTTCAACAGTTCATTCATAAGAGTTGTGCAGCCTTTACCACAGTCATTGGGGTGCAGTCATCATCAGGGCATTTCTTCTTCCTTGTAGTTGTTGCTACCTCCCCATTTCCCGACAGCCTCTCCTGCTATCCATGTCTTTTGTTTTTGACCCTCTAGTTCTTGATCATAGTTTCGGTAGCATTTGTCGTTGCTTTGCAAATGACTTTCCTTTGTGTCAAGATTGCTTGCTTCATTTATATCCTTCTCTATTGGCTTTCCTGTGTTTCCCTTTAAAATGTGACTGTTTTCGTATTGTTTGGATGTGGGTGCTGTGTTACTTATCCAAGATGTTTTTCTCTTTGTTTTATTGTCAATAATTGAATGTGTATACAGTCAAGTTCACAAGTTTGTTTCTTTTGATTTCATCTTTTGGTTCAAACTCCCAGAAGTTGTCGCTCTTATTCTGGAGAGAGTTTGTAATCACCTGCTGCCACTGTTTTTCTGATATTGCACCAGAAATTAGCTCATTGAGGTTATTTCTTTGCTCTCAAGACTCGGGATGTACTTGGGAATAAATCTCTCTGGGTCAATTATTGGAACACTTAACTCAGCAAGAGCTATAATCAAGAAAGTAATTCAGAGGCAAGATATAAAATCTTAGAGAATTATTGAAGCATAGAAATTTTGGTTCTCTGTCTCTTTCAGCTGACCTGAATCAAACATTCAACTGATCAAATTAGGTCATGAATTTTGGGTCCGTTTTGCCACTGGCTAGGACCAGGGCACCTCACCCATGAGAGCCGACAAGCCACCTCCTCCTGAGCCTGCTGTGTTTTCAGTGTGTTCTCGACTGGTTGCTGATCTCCAAATCCCAGCTTCACAGTCTTCTCAGACATCTTCCTGTCCTTGTCCATCCCTACCTGTGTCAGCATCCTTTTCTAGACCAGTCAGTGACTAACAGGCTCCTCTCCTCTCCTTCCTTTCGTCCTATATTTCATACTGTGCCTTAGTCATCTTCCAGAAACATGGCTCTTCTCTGATGGATTAAGGACCTTTGTGTGTTCTTTCTCACAAAGTCAAGGCCGAAACTCAGGGCAGTTGTTGTCCTTTCTGTGATCTCTTGAACCACCTCATCTGTCTCATCTTTCTCTCTTCTCCACACATGTGGGCATTGACATACATGACTGCACACACATTAGCCAATCCTAATTCATTGCTTTTCTCTGACTTCTTTATTGGGACTCAATTAAGAGATTAAATATCCTACCCACAGTATGGTATAGGAATCACTTGGGGCGTGTTGTATTCGATATTGATATACTGGGCATGTTTGCTCACCCCTAAGAGTATGTAGTATGAAGAAGGAAATCAGTATATGGAGAGCTGACTTTGGAATTTCCAAGGACTGCCTTCCAGGAAGATCAGCTCTTCCTTGGGCTTCCTGGGGAAACTAACTCTGAATGTGGTTTGTCGTAGGAATAGTTGGGACCCTAGAAGGCAGCGGCAGTTGTCAATGAGCTCTGCGGACAGTACTGATGCCAAGCGTACCCAAGAGGAAGGCAAAGATTGGAGCGAAGCAGTGGGCATGTCCCGTGTTGTCCGGAAGGTGCCAGAAGCTCAGCCACCTTCGAGGAAGCTTCACAGTTGGACACCAGGCCCTGACTATCAGGTACCATGCACATTTGCAAAGGATTGTGCCCCGGGCTGCTGAACTGGGACATACACAAGCTCGTTGGAAATTCATTAGATCAGAATTTGAAGCTTGAAAACTATTATAATAGATCCTCTAGTTAGATGCCTTAGGCATCGTTTATACAGCACAGAGTTAACAGTCATAGACGTGGGGGGAACGTTGAATATACGATTTTTGTTTCTTCTTCTGAATGATTTGAAAAGTACCTTGCTAACCAACCTCTTCTCAGGCAGAAAATGGTCAGGCCCCATTCAGCTCTACCACATGTACCAATTCACGTCCTTCATAGCCAAAGGATTCCCTTCAGAATCTTATAGTGCCCTTAATTGCCCTGTTTTTTGCAGCCTGTAACATTTCCCAGCCTTTCCTCATCTTTTAGGGCTTTGACACTTTTGAAGACTAGAGTCAGCTATTTTCTGAAATTGAATTTGTGTGTGCTTCCTCATGATTTAGATCTTGACCACAGGTCTCATAGACCTGACACTTTTCTCATTGCATCCTGCTCAGTGACCGTGTTTCCCTCTGTCCCAGAGTAAAGATTTGAGCACTCTACAAGGCAGTGCCTGCCTGGCTTCCTGCGTAACATGAACCCTTCTTAATCGGAATCTTGAGAGGAGAGAAGGCTCTAAGAATCCCATTTCTCATCAGTCTTTGCATTGTCTCCTGTATTTGCATTTGCGTGGAGTTGGGTTGTACATTATTTGTTTTGCAACTCAAGTTGTCTTTGAATAGGACGTTGAAAATGTCTTCAAATTGACTTCTGTGCCCTCTTTATAAATAACTATCATTTGGGGGGGCACTTACTGCTTTCTGACTGGACGGGATCTCCCCAGACTCATTTTGGCTTTGCCATGGAGTCAATTCATTTCACCAAAAACCTCTGGTTTCTATTAGTGAAGAATGGTATTTAGAAACCAAAATCTGGGGCTGAGCCCTGGTGGCATAGTGGTTGTGCCTGGGACTTCGGCCCACTAGGTTGGAGGTTCAAATCCAGCAACAAGCTGGGCCTCCTACTCCCACCACCAGAGGGCAGTGATACCCCAAAAACAAAACAAAAAGCCATTTAAAAAAAAAGGAACCAATATATGAGCCCCAGGGGGGCTCACAGCTTTTGAGCCTTAGGGAAGATATAAGGAAGTTTGAACAAAATTGTGGAAAACAGAGAATTTGAAGTTATTAGGACTTTTCCATGAACTTTTTGAAGCCCCTCCTATTTGTACGTGTGTGTGTGTATATATATACATTTACATGTGCCTCACTTCTGTGTCTATATTGCAAACCTTGAGTGTATGCTGAAACCTGCAGTTCACAAACTCCATGCCAGCAGCACTGGGGAGAGCATCCACTCACTGTGGATTTCCTTTGTGACACACACCCACAATCTCAGGAGCTTCCATTGATGTCCTCAGCCCTAGTCCCAGTGCAGTGAAAGGTCTGCTCACTGTAACCGCAGTGCTACCTCTGAGAGGTCTGAGGAAGGAGCCCCAACTCCCAAATGGTGACGGCCCGCCTGCTGAGTCTGGGGTCTGCCATTTCATCTGGGCTTTCCTTCTCTTGGCAGAAGTCCTCAATGGGCAACATGTTCCGTCAGCAGTCCATTGAGGATAAAGAGGACAAACTACCCCCGAGACAGAAATTCATTCAGTCAGAGATGTCTGAGGCTGTGGAACGAGCCCGCAAACGCCGTGAAGAGGAAGAGCGCCGAGCCCGGGAGGAGAGGTTGGCTGCCTGTGCCGCCAAACTCAAACAGCTGGACCAAAAGTGTAAGCAGGCCCAGAAGGCAAATGAGGCCCAGAAACAGGTGGAGAAGGAAGCTCCCCGATCTCCAGGCACTGAAAAGGTGCCCCTCCTGGAAAATTGCCCTGCTGTCCACAAAGGTAAGAGGTTGGGCCCTCGGTTCTCTCACTAAGAACCCTGGCTCTACGTATTGGCCTGTTGTTTGTATCTTGCTTGATTCTCTGCTGATCACAGCTAGATTATAATTGGGAGCAGTCAGGGTTCGACTTGAGGCTCTGGAGTCAGGTGCTTGACTTCTGATCTCATGTCAGTCTCATGTCAATGGCTTAGCTCCATTTCTTTCTGGAACCCACACCCTCATCTATAAGCATAAAAGAAATGATGCCTCTCAGTATCCAATTGGCAAGGTCACTAGTATGTAGAAAGCATATAAATGCCTGCTGGTAGTAGTACAAATTGTACCATCATTACCACTCTTAGCATTACTACTAAAGATAGAGCTGTTAGAGAACTTTAGTAAAAGCACAGCATTCTTTGACATGAAATTCAAAGACGCCCACTTTCATGATAGAGTAACTTTTTCCTGGCACTAAGTCTAAGAGGAGTGGGTCACACCAATAGAAGAGACCTTGACCCACTACTGTGTGATAGAGAAAACGTCTCGGAGCAGTTTTAAAGAATGTAATCAGTGCGTTCCTTAAGAGAGGCGGTGTGCACACTATTTATTCCAGTCCTTGAACACTTTTTAGGGACATTCAAGTGAAACAAGTTAGGGACATGTACGGCTTTCCTTCTGACCTCATTGCAGTACACTTTAGAGGGGAAGACTGTGCAAGTCTCAAGAGGATTTAGAAAGATGGGGAGGAGGGGTGGCCAGGGAGTAGCATTATCTTGGTGCGTGATGTGTGCTGTTGACTCTGGTTGTTGGTGGACCCGAGGACTCGGTATTGTGATCCAGAATAGGCCGGGGGTGGGGTGGGGTGAGTACACATTGAAAACTGGTCAGTGCGCCCTCTCCCCACTGCCATGGGGTTGACTCCAACCCTCTATAGGATTTATGCTCCCATGAGTTTTTGTGGAAGCCGACAGCTCTTCCTAACAACCGATAGGTTTAAACCACTGGCCCTGACTTAATGGCCCAGTGCTTTGCCCACAGCTCCACCAAGGCTCTTGCCACCCCTGCATCTGCACCATTTCTCTGGGATAGACCTCTGGAGCCCTGAGCCTTTTCCACCAGAGTTTGTTAGCCCTTAGCCACAGGATTAAGACTATAAAGCTGAACGGGATCCCAGCACAGGGCGTTTCAGAGAGAACAATGTGGGGGCAGGGTGTGGAGCATTTCTGTGTCTGGCATGACTTGAAATACAATTAGAGGTGATCTCATTTAATTTTGAGCAAAGCCCTGGGGAGTAGGCACAGGTATAGAGTCCTCATGTTGCAAATGCAGATTCATAGCAGGGAGATACTAAAGCTCTTGTTTGTGAGCTGGCCAAATAGGCATCGTTGAGTTTGTAACTATTCTCTCATTTACTGGGTCTTTCCAGTTGGAATCAAGTCTCTGCTCTGCCACCAACCTTTTACTTAGGGCAGTGTAGCTAACATCTGAGGCGTGGTTATCTCTAAAACGATGATGGCGTGAAGCTTCCTTCTGGTGTGTTGTAGGATCCGTCAGTTAGTACACAGAGAGCATTCGGCGTAATGCCAGAGGTTAAAACTCACTGCCAGTCAATCTGTTCCAACTCTTTAGAACAGAATAGAGCTGTGGGTTTCAAAGCAGTGAATTTGTATGGAAGCAGAAAGCCTCATCCCTCTCCCAAAAAAATGACTAGAAGATATGAACCACTGACCTTTGTGGTTAGCAGCCTAGGAACTCTGCTACCAGGGCTCTGGGCCCAAGCTTAAGGTGTGAATAGTCTGGTGGTGGCCTGGATGTACTTGTTAAGCAAAAGTAACAGCTGTGAAGTGTCTTTGTGACCGAGCTTTTGAAAGCCCATGCTAGAATTTCTCTTGTGGATTCTCTAGGCTCCCCAGAGTTCCCTGTTCAGGACACTCCGAGTGTGTTTCCTGAGGAAACACCCACTGTCCTTCCTGCTGCGCCGAACATCAGCAGTGAAGAAGAGGCCAGAGAGGCTGGGTCCCCTGCACAGGAGTTCAGCAAGTATCAGAAGTCACTGCCGCCCAGGTTCCAGCGCCAGCAGCAGCAGCAACAGCAGCAGGTAATAAGCAGGTCCACTGTAAAAGGGAAACACATGCAGTCACTCAACAGCACCGACGGTGACACTCCTTCTGCACAGCACCTCAAACCTTTGTCCCCGTAACATTTCAGCCTCTGCCTGTAATCTACAGAGGGACTTCCAAACGTTCTTGGACAAATCCATTACCTTTGTGACAGAGTTTGGGGTTGGGGAAAGGCAAAAAAAAAAAAAAAGAAGAAACCTCTTGTGAACTTACTGCCATCTCGTTGTTGCTGACTAATAGAGACCCAGTAGTACAGGGAGAACTGCCCCTGTGAGTTTCTGAGACTGTTTATAGGAACAGAAAGCCCCGTCTTTCTCCCGAGCAGTGGCAGGGGCTTTTGAACTGCTGACTTTTATGTATACTCTTGAAGGATAGAAATAAGTTTGTCAGCACAGACTAACCACATTCTTTATAGAGACTTTGGGGTTTTAGAGCAAGAAATAAGAGCACTCTCTTGAGTCAGTATCACAAGCCTCTGGAGTGATGAGCTACTTTGGGTTGGTGCTGTAAGTGCCCCCAGCAGCTGTTGGCATGGGGAATTGGGCCCTGTACCGTCTTGGCCTCCTGCACTGGTTGGACAGCCTTTTTCTCTTGGCAGATTGGAAGAGGATGTGCTTCAAGGCATGTTGGATAGTCTGATTACCCCACCACCCTCTTAGTCTGACTCAGGGTTGAAGACCTGCTGGAACGCTGGTTGAGGATATTCATCATAGCAGATCATACCTGGAAGGCACTCATGAGGGAATCCAGCAGGGTCAAAGTCTTTGTTTTGAACTTTGCTAATTTATTCTTTCTTGGTGATCATTCATTCGTGCCAAATAATATTTATATTTGTACTTTCTATGTACCAAGTATAGCACTTATGTTCAAGTCTGCTATGTGGAACTAGCTGAGAATGGTCTCTTAGGATTTAGTGAGGGGAGCCCACATTAGAGAATATAAAAGGTGCAAAGGAGAAATGTCAGTGCCGTGAGAATCAGAAGTTGTGTAATAGGCTTCCCAGAGAACTCTTTTTTTTTTTTTTAGCTGAAACCCAAAGAAAGAGTAAGGGTGCGTGCAGTTTACGGGTGGAAAGAAGGCAGCCTGTCCCACAGTGGATGTGCAAGCAAGCATGTAGTCCAGGTGGAGGAGTGGAGGCAGTCATGTGCATTGTAGCTAGAGAGAAGGAAGCACCAAGATCCTGCAGGACTTGACTTCCTTGAAGGTTTGGGAAAATGCTGAAGCAGGCCCAGCGTACACCTGTGTATAGAATGAAGAACATTCAAAATGTGTTTAAGAAATGGTTTGGAGAAGGGGCTTTTTGGGTTCTCTTTGATGACTATCCTCAGGTACTGGTTATAGAAATGGAGAGAAGCAGCCAGCATCTAGAAATTCCTCTTTGGCCTTTCCATGCAATTGTTTGGGTGCAACTGGCCAGAAAGCTGGCAGAGTTCGGAGGCAGGTGGGCAGTAGCTGCACCCAGCAGCAGATCACTAACCAGGCATCTCTTCCTCCCTGGCCAGGAGCAGCTGTACAAGATGCAGCACTGGCAGCCGGTGTATCCTCCACCTTCCCACCCACAGCGCACCTTTTACCCACACCACCCCCAGATGCTAGGCTTCGACCCCCGGTGGATGATGATGCCTTCCTACATGGACCCACGAATCACACCCACACGGACACCTGTTGATTTCTACCCCTCAGCCCTACATCCTTCAGGTAATGCTCTGTATTCCGATAGTCCATATCCATCCTATTGCTAATATGGTAGCTAATTGTATTGTTTTGAGAGAGAATATTCTGGATTCCAGTTATGGCTGCTGTGGCAAGGCACCTTACTTGCCAGGGTTTTAATGGTCTTGTTTGCAAAATGAGGGTATAATAGAACCTGTGGCAAAGATAGCCCCCATTATCAATTGTTGCAATTAACTTTTAGATCTCTACTATGTTCCTTTGTCTCCTTTACCTTCATAATACTGTTTGTGTCTTTGTCATTTTACTTACCACCATTTCCCCCAGTCTTTCCCAACATTTGTCTAATGGCAGCAGTTCTCAACCTGTGGTTTGTGAGACCTTTGGGGGTCAAATGACCCTTTCACAAGGGTCGCCGGATTCATAGCAGCAGCAAAATGACAGTAACAACAAAAATAATTTTATGGTTGGGGGTCATCACAACATGAGGAACTAACTGTATGAAAGGGTCATGGCATTAGAAAGGTTCAGAAGCACGGGTCTGATGTCTTAAAATCCTCT
The DNA here is from genome assembly GCA_004026705.1 of Nesogale talazaci. Taxonomy (NCBI): domain Eukaryota; kingdom Metazoa; phylum Chordata; class Mammalia; order Afrosoricida; family Tenrecidae; genus Nesogale; species Nesogale talazaci. The sequence continues at coordinate 30,883 of PVJH01018137.1, read as the reverse complement.
CTTAGCTAGGGTTTCTTAACTCTCTTTGCCTCATAAGTGTCTCTTCTTTTTCTCCTTCTGTTTCCTTTAAATTTATTTCTCTAATTATAATGGATTCTTGATTCATTAATAACCAGATTGATTTATTTTTTATGCTAAGCAAAATTTAAGACTGTTTCTCTAAGTGGTACCTAAATTCAGCCTGCATTGTATTATTGCTGCTGCTGTTGAGTTTCAAATGTTTGTGTAATTTGGGTTATTTCTTTTGAGCACTTCCAGAGATATAAAATTGTCATTATGGTGGTAATCTCTGATGTAGTTACTCTGTACTCCGATATCATGGTCTGATCTAAAAGAGGGGTCAGCAAAACTGCTGTGCTGCTCAATTCTGTCATTAGTAATCAAAACAGCTATGCTGTCACTGCTTTGGAGTCGATTCTGACTCAACACGGCTCTGCAGGACAAGACAGAACTACCCCTTGGGCATCTGAAACTGTGATACTTTGCAGGGGTAGGAAGCCTCATCTTTCTTCCGTGGAGCCGCAGATGCTTTCAAACTGCAGGCCTTGCAGGTAGCAGTCCAACATGTAACCACTCTCCCGACCTCCAGAGTTCTGTCCATATAAAACTATTCATTAAAGGCTGAACCCCAGTGGCATAGTGGTCGTGCGCAGGACTGCGGCCCACTGGGATGGAGGTTCAATTCCAGCTCCACAGGAGCAAAGGTTGGGCCTCCTACTCCCACCACCAGAGGGCAGTGATTTCTCCCCCCCCCAAAAAAAATAAAAATAATAAAACTATTCACTAAAAAAGACAAACACGGGCTGAGCCCCGGTGGCGTAGTGGTTGTGCGCGGGACTGCGGTCCATTGGGATGGAGGTTCGATTCCAGTAGCGGCTCCACAGAAGCAAAGGCTGGGCCTCCTACTCCCACCACCAGAGGGCAGTGATGCCCCCCCCCAAAAAACACACACACACACACACACACACACACACACACACAGTGACTGCAGACTGGATTAGCTTTATTCCTCACCTAGATTTTGTGAAATTTGCTGAGATTTTGATGGGCTGTGAAGTAGTTATCTTCTCTTTTTAAACATTTAATTTTGCTTGAAGGATCTTTGAATTTTCCATCTGAATATACAGTAGGCCACTAAATTGAGCTTGTTCATTGTGTTGTACAAATATCTGAATCTTAACAATTTTTAACCCCTGTGAAGTATGTTAAATTCATCTGTGATTGTAAAATTTCATTTTGTGGCATCTTTATTCATATCAAGAGTGCTTTCTACCTTTAATGACTACTTTGTATATTAATGTAATTATCCCAGTTGTCTTTGGGTTAATATTTATCTGGCAATTTGTATTTCAACCTATACTGTCAACCTTTCTGAGTTTTTACTTTTGGGGAGTTATCAAGTTTAAACTTTTTGAGAAAATCATTTTACCTAATGTCAAAAAAGGACAATTGTCACTTGATTCTCTATAATTATTGAGATTATCATTTGTGTTTTCTTACCTTCTCATTTTTGTTTTATGTTTTTTATCACTTTTTACTCCTATATGTTTATTTTTTGCATTTTCTTTATATTTCTTTACTGATTTTTCTTCTGCATTCTGTGTTTCTTCTTAGTGGTTACTTTTATTAAATCAAAAGGTTAATATTATCTGAACACTGGTTACCTCCTGTGGTCCTGACTGTTATTTTTTAATCTAGGCTTTTAGTTCTCTGTTTTTGTGCTCTCTAAATCCATCATGATTTTGGGGGTGGAGAGTGGCGGTAGGTCATATTCAGTCTCCGTTTGTTTGTATGATCCTGTGTATTTACCAGTTTATTTGCTGTTTTCCTTCCTTCCATCTGGAGTCAATTTGCTTCTTTATAAAGTACATTCCTTAACAGTTTTTCTGGACAGATTGTTGGCAGTTGATTGCCTTTGTCTGGAAAAGGCTTTACTACACCCTTGCACTTGAATAGTATTGTAGCTGGGCATAGAACTGGCATCCAGTTTCTTCTGGCACCTGCTGATTCTATGCTTGGGTTTCCTGTGGATAATCTACTCGGTTTCCTCTGAAAGCTTTTAAGATTTTCTCTATTTTTGTTTTGTTTTGTTTTGTTTTGGGGGGGGGGGCATCACTGCCTCTGGTGGTCGTGGGAGCTACCCAGTGCTGCTCCTGAGAGCCGCCACTGGATTTGAAAAGCCAAGTCCGTGGGCTGCCGTCCCGCACTCAACCACTTACGCCACCAGGGCTCAGCCTGAGGTTTTTCTCTTTGTCTTTGATATTCTCTAGTTCTCTCTAGAAGTGTTGTATCCAGGTCAATATATATGCCATTTTATTCTCCATAGACTTTACTGTGCTTAAATCTAAGCACTTAACTTTGCCATCATCTCAGGATAATTCTCCATCACTTCAGGTAGTGTCTCTTCCTTGTACTTTTTTCTTCTCTTTCTAGAACTGTTACCAGGTTTATTTTGTTACCTTCTCACTCTGATTTCTTTGTCTCTTGAAATGGACAGATGATTTCCATGCTGCCTTCTGAGAAATTTACCTCTTAAATGTTTTCTAGTTCCATTCTTTCTACCGTTTTATCAAATGATATTATTTAGTGGCCCTTTGTGTCAGTGACTATATGTGTTTTCTTCAAAAAATTATTTTTGAATTTTTGTGTATTTGTTCTGTTTCAAGCTCTTTGCTGCTTTTAGAAAAAACAGGAGTGTTAACGTGTCTCTCTGGACTCGACCGTGTGGTTTTGTTGCCAGCAGAGCTTTTCTGTGGGGAGTTGGTAGGACTTGAGTAGAGGGCATCTCTCCAGAGTTGGGTTGTTTGTTTTGCTACTTCCTTAGGGTATCACCAATCCTGAGCTATTGTTGATGGTAACTGAGACGTTGTCTCTGAGTAAAACAATTCACCTCTGCCCTCGGACAGAGCAAAATCTAATCCACTGTCATCGAGTCAATTTCAGTGCATCAGGACATGAAAGTGGGCACATGTAGTTATTCCTGGGCTTTAGAAGAGCTATTTATTCTTACTTTGGCCACTGGTTTCCAAGACAGAGACACTTCCTAGTTATTTCCCTATATGAAAGAGCTTGGGCGGAGAGCAGTGATGCCCCCCCCCCCCCCCCCCCAAAAAAAAAAAAAAAAGAAAGAAAGAAAGAGCTTGGGAAGGGCCTTCGTTCAGGAAGTTCAATTTACCTTTTAGATCCTTAGTTAGGGATGCTGCTTTTTGAGGATCATCTTTCTTTCTTTCTTTTTTTTTGCATCTTGGATGCTGCACCTGTAAAGTCATTAACTTGAGAGCAGCCTCCACAGGCTTCGAGGATTCCAGGACTGCTCCCACACCAGTTCCAGTTCCTGTGAGAATGATTCTCCCATTTTCTTGGGACTGCAACTCAGCATGTCAAATGTTCAGTGTATTATTGGCTGGAAAATACTGCAGGTTGTACAAAGTGTTCTGTTGCCAGAGCAGTTTCATGTGTTGCATACTGAATACGCTCTGAATGATAAGTGATTTTAGGGTTACAGAGAGGGTCTAGCCCCATTTGCATTTGACTTTAATTGGGTTTGTATATCCGTAGCACACCCGATGCAGAATCTTTTGTCCGGTCTGGTTATCTCACTATAAAAGATGATACATGAGACATTTTGTTTACTTAAACTTTACAAAGGGTTTGAAAACTCTGATCTTTCCATGTATAGATTTGGACCTAAAGAGACTTTTTCCTGCCGTCGATGCTAACCTACCTTGCTTCCTTTGCTAGACATGGACAAAGAGGCTGAGTGGTCAAATGATCTGTCCAGGCTCCCTGACTAGTTGCAACTGATAGACTCGTTTTCGGTCTTACAGGGTTAATTTGGATTATGGGTTTGTTCCCAGTTTTTTGCCATTCTTAGCAGTTTATTGTCATGTTCAGATTAGTCTGACCCCACACCCCATTGCCTCTGTGGCTTATAAAATACGGATTATTGCCAATCTTAAGGGTAGACAAAAATTAAAAGAGGCAGAACCCAAGTCCCCACCATCTTCTTGCCGGGATTTTGGACCAGCAAGTTTTAGCTACTGGAGGTTCCCTGCAAGCTCTTGGCAGTGTGGCTTGCCTTGGTTGGCCTATTTGTGCTTGTGGAGACAGTCTCTCCGTTGACCCCTGCCCCCTTCTGTCACGCACTTTGTCCGACCTCCGCGAGCCCTTCAGTTTGAGGGTTCCAGTTTCCTTCTGGTGTTGGGCGCCCTTCAACACAGAGGCTCTTGGTCAGGAGCTAAGGTCAGTCTTCACGGATCTACTTGAACTTTCGTGCTGATGTGTCTTCCAAAAAACGAAGGACCCAGTAGTGCCCTGCCTATGAGGAATGCTGTGGTCTCCATGTGGCCAGTTGGGGCAACTCTTGCTTCCTCTGAGTCTCTGGTTGATCCTGATAGTGGAGCAGGGCTGTCTAAATGAGATGTCATAGGTTAGTTCGTTCTTTTCTTCAGGATTGATGAAACCCATGATGACCCAAGACTCCCTCAATGGAACTGGCTGTCGGTCTGAGGAGCAGAACTGTGTGCCCCCACTTCAAGAAAGAAAAGCGACTACCATCGAGTCGGCTCCTATGTGGAGTCCCGAGGGCTACATGGCTTTGCAGAGCAAGGGGTACTCACTCCCCCACCCAAAACTGAACGACACTCTGGCCATGGACATGCACGTCAGGTGAGGTGACACTATTTGGCACTGTTGACAGCTACTAAAGGAAGAGTGCCCACGTCCTAAATGGAGAGGGACTCCTGGGAAGAGGCGATATCCCAGGAGGCACTGCCCAAGGGGAAGGGACAGTGAGTCTGATGGGATTGCTTGAATGCTTATGTATGAGAGGCTCCTATCTGATGGCAGGACTGGAAGGCCAAGAATTCCTGGGGGTCAAAGGCAAAACTCATGGAGCGGAACCTTGGGGCAAGGGGCGAGGCTGGGGCGGGGGGCCTCACAGGGCAGGTGGTCGGGTTGAGAGTGCAGGTCATGGATCGTTCCTGTGGAAGTAAAGAAAGCTGGCCCTGCCGACCGGCGACTTTGCCATCCCCATGCCCCAGACTCTTCACGGACTCTCAGGCTCCGGCTCGTTCCTTGAACCAGAGGCTCTCCCAGCTCCTCTGTCTCCAGGGTGGCGTGCTGAGTCTGCCCGGCAGCCACTGCATCCATCACTCTTTCGGACTCCAGGGGGCACCAGCCAGCCCGCCCATGGCCCAGCAACTCCGAGACATGTTTAAAGATAGAGCGATGTTGGTGCTTATGTTTTTGGTTTTTTTTACTTTTACTTTTTTTTTAAGTTTTTTGTGTTTTTTGTTTTTGTTTTTTTTAAACTAAGCTCTGTGTTCAGCATGGAAACCAGGAACCAGGCTCCAATCACATTGACTGATTTTTCTGGTTCCTTTTCAGGAATGAAAGCTCTTACTCTGCCTCACCTGGAAGGTCAGGGGGCGTAAGTGCCCAGCGCGATCTCTTTGAGGAGAGAGGGGAGGAATACTTGAGTGCTTTTGAAAAGAAGGCCCAAGCAGACTTTGACAGCTGTATCTCTGCTCAAAGACTAGGCCAGGAGCTTTTGTTTCCACCCCAAGAAAATGTGCAGGAAGCAAGTGCTCCTGGGGGTCACGCCCCAAACCTCAGGTGTACCCCATTGGAGCCTGACTTTGTCCCAGCTGAGAAAAAGCCAGAGTATAGCACTTGGGACATTAACCACCAACCCAAGGCCACGGACACAGCCAATGGTGTTGAGAAGGAGGCACCCCGGGAGGGGCCAGCCTTTAGCACCTCCTCTTGGGACAAGGAAGGCAGTACCAGCAAACAGCTGGCCTCTGAGCCTGAGTGGACTCCAGAAACCCGGAGCTCGAGGAGCCAGCCTCAGGAGCCAACAGGCCGGAGCCGCAGGTCTGGGCCTATCAAGAAACCTGTCCTGAAGGCCCTCAAGGTAGAAGACAAGGAGAAAGAACTAGAGAAGATCAAGCAAGAGTTAGGGGGGGAGGAGAACAGCAGACTGGCCAAAGAGAAGGAGCCAGGAGACAAGGCAGCAAAGGAGGAGGATGAAGAGAATGACTCTGCCTTAGCCAACTCCTCTGCTTCTGTCTTAGAGGACAAGGACTCCTCCCGTGCTGGTTTTGGCCACGAGACCAAGTTTACAGAGGACGACAAGCCCGACAGGGCCTGGGAAATGCGACCGACACGGGAGTCCAGCGAGATCCCCCCTACAAAGAGAAACAACTGGATCTTTATTGATGAGGAGCAAGCCTTTGGAGGCAGAGGGCAGAGCCGGAGCCGGGGCCGTGGTTTCCGAGAATTCACTTTCCGTGGCCGCTCTGCTGGCGGGAATGGAGGCGGCCTCTGTGGTGGGGGGCTCCTTGGGACTCGGGGCGTCTATAGCAACAGCCAAAGAAGCAACCGAGGCCGGGGACTGCGGGAATTTAGCCAACCCGAAGATTTCCCTCGAGCCAAGCCCCGGCGCAGAATTGCTAGTGAGACCCACAGTGAGGGCTCAGAGTACGAAGAACTTCCCAAGAGGCGTCGGCAGAGAGGCTCAGAAAGTGGCACCGAGGGCTCCCTCCTGGAGAGGGAGGAGAGCACTCTGAAGAAAGGCGACTTCAGAGATTCCTGGCGATCCAACAAGGTGTATCCCGATGACCAGAATGGCCTGGATGCCAAGAATCGAGGCACTCGGGCCTTTGGGCGAGCCCTGCCGCCCAGGCTGAGCAATTGTGGCTATGGGCGGAGGACCTTCGTGTCCAAGGAGTCGCCCCACTGGCAGACCAAGTGTCCAAGCAGCTCCTGGCAGGAATATGGCCCTCCTGACGCTTGTGGAGCCCGGCGAACCGCCGATGGAGAATATGGCCCCGATTCTTACAGACACTCGGACTCGTTTGGCAGCCGGGCCTTTGAGGACAGCCGCCTGGAGGACAAGCGGCCCTATTTTCCAGACGAACATGGGGTAGACCCTGAAAATGCAGAGAACCGGCCCTTCCGGAGAAGGCGCCCCCCGCGCCAAGACAAGCCCCCTCGTTTCAGGCGCCTCAGGCAAGAGCGGGAATCTTTGGGCCTGTGGGGGCCTGAGGAGGAGGCCCACCTGCTGGCCGGTCAGTGGCCAGGCAGGTCCAAACTCTGTCCTGGGGACAAGAATAACGCTGTGGGTCACCGGTCCCCTGAGCTCTCATACCAGAACTCCTCTGACCACGCCAACGAAGAGTGGGAGACCGCCTCCGAGAGCAGTGACTTCAGTGAGAGACGGGAGCGGCGGGATGGCCACGTGGCTGAGCCAGACTCCCAGCTGGACAACAGTCTGTCTGGGGCCGGTTTGGGGGAGAAGAGAGAGTTGGCCAAGAGGAGCTTCTCTAGCCAGCGGCCCCTGGTTGACAGACAGAGCCGAAAGCTGGAGCCTGGAGGGTTTGGGGAGAAGTCCGTTAGGCCAGGTGGTGGTGAGACCTCTCCCCGCTATGAGAGCCAGCAGAATGGGACGCCTTTGAAAGCCAAAAGGTAACACACAATCAAACTCAGGTCCTATGTTTTAGTTTTAATTTTTGTTCTGTGATGAAACCACTTTTTTAAGCAGCACTTCATGCATGAATGTCCCCACCGTGTGTCGGGCGCCCCCGACTCGACTCCTCGTCGTGCCCCAGAAGGCGCCCTCCCAACACGGCCATTGTGTGTGAGCGTCTCCATCACGGGCTCTTGCATCGCTTGTCTGCTTCTCTTGTGGTGTTTCTGTTTCTGTTTTGATTGTGGTGGTTGTGGCTTCAAAACCGAGACCAGAACAACAGTCCCCACCCCAGGGTCCCCCCTGTGTTCCTCGCACCTGTCCCAAGACAGCCACTGTGTGTCCTTGGAGTTCCTGGGCAGGAGGGGAAGACCTGTGCCCAGAGCCTGCGGAGTCCCAGCCAGGCCCCAGGTGCCTCTGCTGCATGGCTCCTGCCAGACTGCAGCACGGACAGCGGGCCGGGGAGCAGGATGGGGAGGCATTACTTCTGCGGTTGCCTCTCTTGTCGTAAAGGCCAGCCACACAGGGGAGTGGGCAAGCTGGAGTAGCTGCCTGTGCTCTGTGCCCACTCATTGTCCCTAGTTTGAAGGACAGCGGAAGCCACATGGGCAGAATAGCTGTTCCTCAGTACAGGGGTGCTTGTTTGCAGCTCCACCCTCTTCTTAGAACCTAGAACTCTAACATAGAGAACCAGGGGGAGTGTGCCAAGCACTTTTAGGTATCCATCTAGCCCTAGCTCTCGAGGTTGAGGTGCTCAGACATGGGCCAGCTGGAAACCACCCCAGGCCTTTGCTGGACTAGAATCATGTAGAAAACCGTTCGGTGGCTCTGTTCTGAGCATCGTGCTTCCTTGCCTCCTTCTGCAGGCCTCCTGCATTTGGCCCATAGTGGGAGAGAAGAGAGGTGTGCTGCGAGCTGAGCAGCAGGGGTGACTATGCATGTGCCTGTGACTGTGCGCCCGCGTACTGTGTGTGTGTGTGTGTGTGTGTGTGTGTGTGTGTGTGTACACATGGGCAACACTGAACCCGAGGAGGTGGGCATAGGTCTAAAGCGTTGTTTGTATGTGTGCTATATGTACATATGATGTTTTATTTCCTTTCCTGTCTTTCCCAGCCTCTGACCCTCTCTGAACTAACAAATTCTTCCTTCTTGTGCAGGTCCCCAGAAGAAGCTTTGCCTGGAAGTCTCGGTGGCTGCAGCAGCGGGAGCAGCCACTCCTCCTACTCTCGGGATCGAGCTGCCCATGTCAGCTCTGATGTCCCTGAAGGCTCCAGTAAGAAATCCGAGAAGGAGGCCAAGCTGGCTGGACACAGGACAGGCGAGCCAGGAGAGACCCTGAAGCAGTGTGAGCTGAGCTATGGAAGTGAGTCTGGTCACTCTTGGCTCTCTGTGGGGAAGATGAGCCCCAGCCTGACCCCAAGCTCAGACCGCAGGAGCTGTCTCGAGCTGCTAGGCTGACCCCTCCTGGGATGTGCTCGTTTCTGAGGCACTCCTCTGACCACGCCCTGGCCTACTTCCTGCGGCTGGCACTTTGAGCCAGGCAGATAAGACCCCTGCCTTGCCAAATCCCTGTAATAGCCATGCAGGCTCCAGTTTTGCAGAGGGGAGTCTGAGACTCAGGAAACTTCAGCGCTTTGTCCAGGATTCCCTCACTGGCTAGTGGCAGAGCTGGGGTGGAAGTGTGCCTTTCTCTAAAACCTGCAGGCCTTTTCTCTAGCTTGAGGCAATGGTGTGCTGTTCAGAGGCGGGCATGAGAAATGAATAAAACTCACAGCTTGGTCTCTGCTGCTACCCCGTCTGAGTCTTGCCTGTTGGGTTGGTTTATTCCTGACTTCTGACCCACGGAAACTCTGTCCCTTCTCATGAAATCTTGGTTCAGATGCCATCATTGAAAATTGCGGGTCCAGCCCCGGAGAGGAGAGTGAGGTTGGCTCTATGGTAGGTGAAGGCTTCATCGAAGTTCTGACCAAGAAGCAGCGTCGCCTGCTGGAGGAAGAGAGAAGAAAGAAGGAGCAGGCCGTGCAGGTAAGAAGGTGGAGGCGCCTGAGGAGGGGCAGCACCAGGAGGGTCACAAAAGGTCTGATGAGAGGGCTTGCTCCTTAAGCACACACTGCCTCTCAGTCTCACCGTTCACCAGCCCCCATGGTGCAGTGGGTATCAGCTGCTTCTCTAGGGAAAGAGAAGGTTCTCTGTTCGCCTTGGGATGTTCTCCTCTCCCTTACGCTCACAATGAGTCCCAATTATCCTGACGTCAGTGGGGTTGATTTCTTTGGTGGGTGGAGGGGATGTTATCTCTGTTCTGCAAAAGAAACGGACGGTACCTGGGCCAGGGTGATGGAGCTCAAATGCCAGTCTTCTGAATCGACCCCCTTCCAGGGTACTCCAGCCTGAATGGGATGAGGGTCCAGACCCTAGCAACTGAAGTGGGGCCCACATCACCATCCAATTGCATCTTTGGCCTGCCAGGCTTGTCCCGGGGGTGGTCTGGCTGGTGTGGTCTGGAGAAGGCAGAAGGAACGAGATCTAAGCTAGTATCTGGAGAACTGGTTCCTGGGCAGTGATGTCAGTGGGGGGGCTACTCTTTGTGCTTGATGTTTCAATTCATTCTTTCGCCTGTAGGTGCCTGTTAAGGGTCGAGGCCTCTCCTCCCGCATCCCTCCTCGGTTTGCCAAAAAGCAAAACAACTTATGCCTGGAGCAAGGCGAAATAACTGTGCCTGGCAGCAGCCTGGGCACCGAGATCTGGGAGAACAACAGCCAAGGTGAGCAGCTGGAAGTTTGGGCCCAGCACCTTGGCCCGACCAAGGTGGCCATAAGCCACGTCTCAGGAAGCATCCTGCCTCTGGCACCATGAATTTCGTGTCCTGATTTTCTTTGCTGGGTCAGTGTCAGATGCCATCTAAGATGATTTCCTTTGGCATCGCATCACATGCAGTGAACCCCAGTGACTGAGGGTCCCTTGGGGCATTGGCTTCCCCATTCTTCTTGGGAAAGAGCATTAAGTTCAGAAATGGCCTCCTACAGGAGCTGGGGGGGGGCTAAGTGGAGTCCTGGAAAGGTGCCCGAGGCAGCCAGAGAGTCACCCTGATAGGCCTTACTAGTTTGGAAAATAGGTTTTCAGGACTCCTTATTTTACAACTATTTTTTTTTAATGGTCATTTTCTTAGTAACTTCCTTTTAAAAAGCAACTCCCTTGTAGTTGAGCAGGTGTTTCTTGGATGCCAGTCTTGAGCACAGGGCTCTGCCCTGAAGCACAGAGTTGGCTAAAACATGGTGCTTGATAGCTTGTGGCCAGGAAGCAAAGCTTGCTTTCAGGTAGGCTGAGGCTTCCGACACAAGGCGACTTGACCCCAGACCCTGTGGACACACACTCACTTCCTGGGGCCTTGATTCTCTCTGTGTCACTAGGACACACTAACAGATCACACTAGAAAACCCCAACTCCAAGAAGGAGCAGGATCAATACAGTTTGCATGAGTGGCGGGTGGGTGTGACAGCGCACGTCTTCAGTGAGATGGTGAGGAAGAATACTAGCAGCTCTGGCTAAAGGCTGGCAGGCTGGGTCGGGTTAGAGCAGAGGAGTTGAGATACAGGAAGAACTGCGCCTCCTGCAGGCTGTCTGCAAATGCTGCCTGGAGGGGGGAGTGTGGGGGGGGGTTATTGAGCTTGATCAGATCTGTTCACTGGGGTCCCAGAGGGGCTGGGGTCAGGCAGTAGGGGATGTCATATCTCTGGGTTGTTTTGTGCACGTGTGTATGTCCAGAGCGGTTGCACTTTGATCCCTTACTCTGTGTGTGTGTGTGGTGTCTCCCCGCCCTCACCTTCTTGGCAGCCCTCCCTGTGCAGGCCCCCGCCAGTGACTCCTGGAGTAAGGCCGTGACCGCCTTCAGCAGCGCCGAGGCCGGCCCCGCCGAGGTGAGTGTGGCTGGGGCCTGTGTGTAGGGCGGCTGCTGAGTGTGTGCTCACTGTCCACATGGCCCACTCACCCCGGCCTCCGCTCATCCCAGTGGTCTCTCTGCTGTGGGAGGGGAGCCTGGACCCAGGGCCAATGTCACAGGTTCTGACTCGCTGCTGGCGCACCAGTCAGTCTCGGTTTTGAGTCTTGGTGAGAGGGAGAGAGATGAGGGCAAGCCCACCTGGGTGGGGAGAGGGATTGAGTGCCTCTCCTGAACCAGGGGTGACAGGCAGGAGTGCAGTGAGGCTGGCAGTCTCGGTGTAGGGACCGCCCAGGACCCTGTGCTAGGGAAGCTTGGGCAGGACTGAGGGTTGGGTTGTGTGTTCTGACTTCGTCGGGCACCTGTGGCAGGTCAGAGCTGATGTCAGGACCAGAGTCTGTTGGGGGCAGGTGGTTTGGGGGAGAGTCTGGGGGTCTGGGCTCTAACCCATCTTGTGCTTCGCACAGCAGGGTTTTAAGAGCAGCCAGGGAGATAGTGGTGTTGACTTGAGCGCCGAGTCTCGGGAGTCGTCCGCGACCTCCTCACAGCGCAGCTCCCCGTATGGTACTCTGAAACCAGAGGAGATGAACGGGCCTGGCCTGGCGGAACCCAAGGCCGACAGCCTCAAGGAGCAGCCTCAAAAGCAGTCTGAGCAAAAGGTAACCTGGATGCTGCGTCCACAGTGGCCGAGGCCTAGGCACAGGGCCCGGTGCCCTTCGTCCTTCTCTGATTCCTGGGGCTGTAGCTGCTAGAGCCGGGGGCGGTTCCCATGCATGTGTCTCAGCCTCTCTACTTTTCCACCAAGGATTCAGAACCAGGCTCAGGACAGAGCAAGGAGCACAGACCAGGACCCATCGGCAATGAGCGGTCTCTGAAAAACAGAAAGGGCTCGGAGGGGGCCGAGCGGCTGCAAGGGGCCGTCGTCCCGCCTGTTAACGGGGTAGAGATTCACGTGGATTCCGTGCTGCCCGTGCCACCCATTGAATTCGGAGTCAATCCAAAAGTGAGACTTAGATTTCCTTTCCCCACGCCCCACCTTTCCCCTCTTTCCCTGGCCCTTGGAGAAGTAAAGGGGTGGTAGAAAGAGCTGTCTCTTAGAAACAGCAGGGGCGAGTTCCAGGGGAGATGGCTCTGGTGTAGCGTTCTGGGCGGATGGCAGGCGCTCTTGAATTGCCCGGTCAGTTTCCTAACCAACACAAGCCAGGTCCTCACCTGTGGTCAGGGAACCGGGAGAGCTGGTAAAGGGTGGTAACCCCCCACTCCATCCTCCCCTTGTGCTGTCAGGAACATCTGGCCATCTCGTTCATGTATGGCTCTCGGTGAATGCTGGTCAGGCTGGGTTTGAGTCGCCGAGACTATGGGTGCAGTTAGGCCTGCCTATCCGACACGAGCCAGGGCGACCTCGGTGCCTCTGCTTCCTTTCTTCCAGGACTCGGATTTCAGCCTGCCACCTGGTTCAGCCTCTGGGCCAGCGGGGAACCCCGTCGTCAAACTTCAGGATGCCCTGGCCAGTAACGTGAGTGTGCACACCCTTCTCCAGCTCTGACGACCCGCCCCCCTCCTCTGGGGCAGGCCTGGCTCAGACAAGTGCCTGGGAACAGGCAGTCCGGGTTGAAAGTGAGGTTCATTCGGTAGCTACCTCGCAGCCCTTGGACAGGCTGCATGGTTTGGGACCTGATGTAATCATTTGTAAGGTCACGTCGATTTGTCATTTGTTGATTTCAATGTGTTCCTTTGTGTCAGGAGCTGTACAGGCTTGTTCCTTTTGATGGGGGTGGGGGGCGACATGTATAGTCAGGAGTCCATAGATGTGTTGCCTGAGGGTCAGTCCCTAGGGTTTGTCCAGCCCACCTCTGACCCTCTTCTGTGCCCTGAGTCACATGGAGACAGGTCGGTTCTGGGCCACTTATGGCCCAGCCTACGTTCTATCCCAGTGGCATTGCTGTTGAGGGCTTCATGTGAAATGGATGCTCAGTATTTACACTGTCTCTTGGGCAGCTTTTCCCAAAGGTTCCGAGGAGTATTTGTGTTACAGAATAGTGATAGATATTATGGTGAGAGGGGGTGTATCTCTGGTTCCGTAGGTTTGGAAAAACTGCTAAACAAGCTGTTCCGCTCACGGTGCATAGAGAAAGGGTAGATGTAGCATGCTGCATTTTTTTTGGGGGGGGGGGAGGGGTGGAGGGGCTTCACGGCCCTCAGGTGGTGGGAGTAGGAGGCCCAGCCTTTGCTCCATGGAGCTGGAATCAAACCTCCATCCCAGTGGGTGCATTTCTTAATGGATATTGCCAGAGCGCTCTTTCTGGTCACTTTAAGCAATGACACACACACACACACACACACACACACACCACACACACACACACACACACACACACACACACACACCCTTGGTTTTTTTTTTTTTTTTTTTTTCCTTCTTCTGATGTCACTGAAACACGGGTGCTCTTGTCCAGAGGACTTTGGGTGTGGACACATCCCTGCAACAGACTTGGATTGTAAAAACTGAGGTGGGGGCAGCTGTTAGGCGACAGTGTGTTGTGGGCTTGGCTGCTGTCACCTTCATCTTGGCGACCCCAAGTGTACATGGCCACGCTGCAGGTACATGGGGACAAGACTGCTTGTTCTCTCAGCCCCCACGTGTGTCCCATGGTTTCCCTTTTCCCCCCGTCTCCAGGCAGGATTAACACAGTCTATTCCTATCCTCCGGCGGGATCATCACATCCAGAGAGCTATTGGTCTCTCCCCAATGTCCTTCCCCACCGCGGACCTCACCCTGAAGGTAACACAGCCTACCAACTCCTTCCTTCCCTCAGCCTCTAATGTCTATTGCCACTCACCTTGGTATTGATTTCTTCCCCTCCCCCTGTTTCCAAAGATGGAGTCTGCCCGCAAGGCTTGGGAGAACTCCCCCAGTTTGCCGGGACAGAGCTCTCCAGGAGGCACTGGTTCGGGCATCCAGCCTCCGTCCTCGGTGGGAGCCTCCAATGGGGTCAGCTACAGTGCTTTCGGTGGCGTCTCTATGCCGCCCATGCCTGTGGCCTCGGTAGCGCCTTCTGCTTCCATTCCAGGTATTTCACGGCCCTGGGGCCAGGCCCCTTTGCTCCTCATGGCTTTGGCTTCGTTGAGACGGGGTACACGTTGGCATTTATTGTAACCTGGGTGGGTTTGGCTGCACACCCTGGTACCAGGCTGTCGGAGAAAGGCGTGGTGTTCTGAGTCCATAAGAGGCTAGCCTAGGGCTGAGCCCCGGTGGCGTAGTGGTTGTGCGCGGGACTGCGGCCCACTGGGTTGGAGGTTCAAATCCAGCAGCAAGGCTGGGCCTCCTACTCCCACCACCAGAGGGCAGTGACGCCACACAAAAAAAGCCTAGCCTCGAATGGGCTTTGCATCACCTACCCCCTGAGGGGTACAACCTTCTGTACCTTAGCTGTACCCTCACTGTGTTGGTGCTCAGTGGAAGGTGGGGGCCCAGCTGCCAGTCTCAGTGATGTAATTCCAATAGATCCTTCTGACCCTCCACTGTGGACTCAATTGCAGGGAGATGAAGAGGACCGTGACTGAGAGACTATGCCCACCCCCTCTCAATTAGAATAAGCCCCCCTTCTGAGTGTCTAGGGCATTGGCTAGTGGGGATGGCCAGCCTGGATTCCTCTGCCTGGGTTCCCCAGGGCTGTAGGGAGCCTTGACCCCTTCACTCCACTGACGCCCCCGGAAGGAGTGGGCATGAAGACTGTCCCTCTTAAGGAACGTTCAGAAACAGATACTTGATGACTTTTCTCCCACCTCCTGGATTGTTTCCAGGCAACCACCTCCCGCCTCTCTATCTGGACGGCCATGTGTTTGCAAGTCAGCCCCGGCTGGTTCCTCAAACGATACCTCAGCAGCAGAGTTACCAACAGGTGACGGCAGCAGGTCGGGTGGTGTGAGGGCTTGGGGGGCAGACCGCCAGGGATTGGGCTTCTCTCGTCCACATGCTGCCTGCCATTGTCTACCACATTTCCTCCAGTGGCTCACTCAACAAAATCCTGAGCTGCAGCAGGCAGAGCAGGGCTGGATGCTCCAGACTCCTCCCCATTTTCCTGCTCCAAGTCCTCCTTCCTGTGTCTAGACCATGACCTCCTAGCCTGGGAATTCGCTAAAGCGAAATTATTTTTGGTGATCAGGTGTCCTTCTGATGAAGAGAAGAAAAGCCTAGACTCCCAGGCATGGATGCATTAGAAAGAGGTAGTTTTAGAAATGAGCAGGTGTTTCTTTTTATGCAAAATCAGCCCCTTTGCAAGTCAGGGCTGGACCTTGCCCTTGAAATGGTCCAGCTGTCCCCGTGGACCTGTGGGGCTCTCAGGCAGAACTGCTGCTACAGGGAGCGATGACCTTAATTGACAAAAGAAAAAAAATAGAATGGCTAAGTTACCATGTTAACTTTCCAGCCGGGGTTTTGATTGTCAGATACGATTGGATCAGGCTGCATGTAACCCTTCTTCTGCGTGAACAGTTCTCTTCCTGACTTCAGGAGAGCCCCCTCGGATGCGTTTAGCTAGGGCTTCTTCTAGCTGCCTGGACCCTCCAGTCCAGGGGCACCTTGCTTTGCGGTCAGCTTTGTCCCAAGAGCAAGGCAAGCACGAGGACAGCATGACCCAGCCTGCCTTTGTAACAGTGGTCCGGCTGCCCTGCCATGTGGCGAGTGGCCATGGGTGGAGGAGTGCTGGGGGCGCCCAGGGGAGTGGGCATTGCAGTTACCCACTGGTGTTCTTTTACAGGCCGCCGCTGCCCAGCAGATTCCAATTTCCCTTCACACATCTCTGCAGGCACAGGCTCAGCTTGGACTGAGGGGGGGTCTTCCCGTCTCCCAGTCTCAGGAGATCTTTAGCTCCTTACAGCCCTTCAGGTGAGCTCAGCCTGGGGGGCATAGGGAACTGGTATCCTCTCCTCTCAGAACCCCAGCCTTAAAAGCCCAGTGGCCTTGGGGCCTTGATGGGCTTGCTCCCTGGCTGGGCGGGGCTGATGGGCTTGGGCCTGTTTGGAGGGTAGTCCTTGTTTCTTTCCATGTCCTCCGCCCTCCCTCTCACCACCTCTGCGGGGTGAAATATGTACAGCTGTTCATTTCGCTTAGTGAATCTGCCCAGGTAAACTGCTGCTTACCGTGTGCACTGAGTCCTCTGTCCCTGTCAGGGATTGAACATTTGAAAGGAGGCTTTGAGAATCTCGAGGAGAAGGGGCTGTGGGGCTGGGAGAGCCATACCCAGAAGCAGAATGACTCTCTGACATGGTGGAAAATGCGAGATTAAAATTGCTCGCCACAACTTAGTAAGTACGCACAAGTAAGTCTGTGCTTACCTTGCTTACTGGGTATAGGGAAGGTTTTTTAACACTCTGCTTCGCTCAGCCTGCATATGTCCATTGGTTTAATGCAGTGATTCTCAAGCTGTGGTCCCTGGACCAGCAGCAGGGACAACATCAAGAAAGCTGTTAGAAACGCCAGAGGGACGGAGCTGGTCCTTGCCGTTTCCTCTGGGAATTCTGCTGCCCTCTCAAGCCGGAGACCCCCAAGTGTGCGCCTCAACCCGGTCCTGACCATCTCCCTGGCTTCTGCAGGTCTCAGGTGTACATGCACCCCAGCCTGTCACCACCCAGCACCATGATCCTGTCTGGGGGCACAGCCTTGAAGCCTCCCTACTCGGCGTTCCCAGGCATGCAGCCTTTGGAGATGGTGAAGCCTCAGTCGGGCTCCCCCTACCAGCCCATGAGTGGAAACCAAGCCCTGGTCTATGAAGGCCCGCTCAGCCAGGCTGCAGGGCTTGGAGCCTCCCAGATGCTGGACTCACAGCTCCCGCAGGTCAGCAATTCCCTCATTCCCACCCCCAAACCCTAAGCCTTTGTCCTTAAGGAACCCCCACCCCTTTCTCAGCAACTTTCTTTGGGCTAACTTGGACAACTTGGAACCATCGAGACTGACCCTTGAGCTGCTAGAACCCGAGAATATCCCTTCTGGCAGACCCTTCACCTTGCCTCCGCCACTCTCCTGGCTTTCCCCAAGAACCCTACGTATCCTCAGCCCCCTTAAGCAGAGATCACTGTCCATTCTGCGTACTCGTGGACTAGAGAACACCACCCTCTGAATGTGCCCAGCCCCCTGTGCTGCCACTGTGTCACGGAATCCAGTATGTGATCTGTAAGCCCAGAGGTTCCCAAACTTATATGGTCTACTGTCCTCTTAAAAAAAAAAAAAATTCCTCATGACCTCCCTAGCAATGGAAACCTTTTGTACTCCAGCCCAGAATCCAGGATAAAGTGTAGGTGTCTGCTCTTACAGTGAATGCCCTTAGATCATTCCACACACCACCGGGGGGCACTGGCGCCGGCGCCCACCTTGGGAAACTAAGTGTTAGCTGGATCTGCACATTTGTCAGTGTCTGCCCCTGGTCCTCGGTGGTTTCATACCCATGCTGATGGCCTCCCAGGCAGGACTTTGTCTCCACGTACCCAGGGCCCACAGCTGCTCCTCTAATGTAGTTTCCGCAAGTTGAAGGGTCCCACTCAGCTAGCCCTCAGGTTTGACTTTTCTGACTCGCTCCCTTCTAACTTAGCGTGCTTGGAGTCTCTGAGCCCTATGAACTGCGTGTCTCGTGTTCTTCTTTCTCCCATTAGCTCAGCTTTGAGAGCCCAGCTTTGCTTTGCCTGACAGGATCTTCTATCTGCTCGATCCTGCCTCTGCCATGGTGCCCCTCAAACCTCCACCACACACCTCCATCCTGGGTCTGTTGGTGCTTCCCTGGCAGCTCTCCCTGCTGCTGCTGGTACCGCTCAATTGGCCAGGCAGCCTTGAGCCTACTCAGGGGCTTGGTGCCCATGCTTCTTCCTGCCTCTCCTGCCTGACAGCATGCAATCTAGCTAGTGTTCTCTTGATTGCAGTCTTTGTCAAGTCCATCAGCCCCGGTGGCGTCGTGATTGAGTGTGGGACTGCGGCCCACTGGCTTGGTGGTTCAAATCCAGCAGCAGCTCTCCAGGAGCAAGACTGGGCCCCCCACTCCCACCAGAGGGCAGTGATGCTCCCCCACTCCCCAAAAAAGATGCCAGTTAATTCTGTTAAGGAAGTTGATGCTACATGCTTAGTACTGATTTTACTGCCTCTTCAGCAGTAGCTGACACAGAAATCACGCCTCCCACCCTAAATCTCACTCTTCACCAATGAGTGAGCATTGCTCCTGGATTCCCTCCTGGGAACCCCTCCAGCTTCGGCTCCTCTGCCGCACCACCTCAGGCGTCTTCTGGGCAGCTCATCAAGTACTGTCTGTGCTCTGGTGGCTTCCACACAGGGTTGCCAGCCCAGGCCTGTCATCGAAGCTTGAATCCTGTGTTTAAGTCACTGTCCATTCAGCATCTCTGCTTTGATGTCCATTCCATACCATACTCGGTGGCTCCAAAACCTCATCCCCACCCCATTCTTTCTAGTTGTCTGCCCCACGTCATTCTTGGCTCTACTTTCCTCAGCGTTTCAGCAAAATATATCCACAATCCACTATTTCTCATCACCTCTGTCCTGTCCAGCCTGCCACAGGAACACCCACCTTGGTTCTTGGGCCCCCACATCCTGCTCGTGTTCCTTTTAAGTCAGCAATGAGGTCATGCCACACATCCAGCCGACTCTTGCTCCCGCACCAGGGGGCCCGGCCGTGAGTCTCGATGATGTAATTCCAATAGATCCTTCTGACCCTCCGTTGTGGACTCAGTAGCAGGGAGATGAAGAGGACCGTGACTGAGAGACTGAGGCGGCCCCCAGCTGGCGGGAAGCCTGAGGGGCTCCCTCCCTCCTCTTACCTGTCACGCATGTGCTGGTCTTTAGAAGTGCTCCTGTGGCACGTACCCCTCTGCTGCCCACTCCTGGGGGGGGCTGTTTTCTAACACCACTGAAGACAGCACCATTTAAATTGTCTACTTGCAGCAGTGGCATGTGGCTTTGTCCCCCACACCTCTGTCCGCTTGTGACTGTCCCTGTCCTCCAGCAGTTGACAATGCCGCTGCCTGGCTCCCAGCTGCCTCTGCCTCGATACGGGTCTGGTCAGCAGCCACTGATCCTGCCGCAGTCCATCCAGCTGCCCCAGGGGCCGAGCCTATCCGTGGGGGCCCCACGCAGAGTTCTTCCTCCAGGCTCCCAGCCCTCGGTCCTTAACGCCAGCAGAGAGGTAATGGAAGCGCCGTCTTTTCCTTCAGTCCTACCTTACCGACCGTGCTAGCTTGTAAGGGCATGCGGATTCAGAAAGACCAGGCACCTCTTTGGCGGGCCGCGTTCCACCAGACCACTGCTCTCCTGCCCTCTGGGGAGGCCTCTTGGATGTGTCTGTCAGTAGTGGGCGCAGGGTACACACAGTGACTTCCCTGGAGGCACACTGGCCAAGGGCCCAGGAGCAGAGGCACCTCCTGTGCCTGTTTCTGGTGCAGAGTCTAGAAATTGGTCGGTATATATCGGGGTGATGAGCTATGAGCTGCGTTTGCCTTCAGAGGCCCAGCTGGTTCCACTCAAGATGGATGCCCTCTCAAGGAACAGGCAGCCTTTCACGTGGTGGCCTTTTTGGTCAGCCCCCTGTGAGGGTGCACAATGAGCTCTCCGCTGTCCTTTTTTTTTTTTTTTTTTTTTAAATTTTTTTTGGGGGCAGGGGCATCACTGCCTTTGGTGGTTGTGGGCGCTACCCAGTGCTGCTCCTGAGAGCCACCGCTGGATTTGAACTGCCAAGCCCTCAGGCCACAGTCCCGCACTCAACCACTTACGCCCCCAGCCCCCCCTGCAGTCCACTTAAAAGAAGAAAAACACTTTATTTCTGCTTCTAAGAAGCCAGGCTCTCTTTGGGGTCTACATTGGGTATGGTGGGGGGCGGGCACAGGGTGTGCATGTCCCTTCAGTGGATACCTCTGTTTCGAAATGCCCATGGGCGCTCGCTGGCTCTACTCAGGGCCACTGGTTGACAGAGCATCGCTTCTTGGTCTCTCCTAGTCCTCTCAGATGGAGATGAAGGGTTTCCACTTCGCCGACAGTAAGCAGAATGTTCCTTCAGGAGGCGCAGTACCATCCCCACAGACCTACAGGTAAAGGAAGGCCTTTGGGCTTGGAGGCTGAGCAGCAAGCTTTGGCTGGAAACCCAGCTCGGCTCCAATCATCAGGCGAGACCCATCAGCCTTTAGGGCTGACATACTGGAGTCCTCAAGCTTTCACCTTCACAAAGGGGGAGGGGGTGGTTACCATGGGGAAGCCAGGGAAGGGGATAATGGGTTTTGTTTTGTTTTGAGTCATTTTCATAAATGCCTGGATTGGGAGTGCTTTGAGAGAAGAAAGAGAGAAAAGAATGACTCATGTCTTAAAGGCCATCAGAACCAACCCTGACTGCTCAAAGCTGTTTTACCATATTACCGAAACAGAAAATGGTGGGGGGGGAGGGGGGTGTTGAGGGCAGGGCTCATTGAGGCATATGCCTCCCAGGGAGACTCATGATCCTTCCCAGTCTCCCCTGCCCTGCATGAGACTTTTTACTGGGGAGGGGGGGCGGGGAGCGGTTGCTCCTGGAGCAGAGCCCATGGCACATTCTCTCTGGCTTCTGCTGTATGTGTGTCTCTGGCCCCCGTGACTCTCCCTGGTGGCTACAGCTTGGATCAGAAATGCCTTTGTCCTGCTATGGTAGAGAGCCCTCATCGTGCTGTGTTTTCATCAGCAGGAACATGTTGGGACAGGAAGGCAGTGGGGCCCTCATCCTGGTTCAGGGCCCCGAGATTCGGTGTAGTCCACTCTTGGGCTATAGGTGGGAGATTCCTGGGCAGCACAGCACCAGCAGTGCCTTGTGATGAGCTAATGGCAGAGCTTGAGGGCAGGAGTAGGCTGATGTCTCAGGCGGGTGGGACGGGCCTTCTTTCCCGTCTACTCTCTAGTTCTGAATGGATCTTGCCAAAGCCATTCTGTCCTGCTGTTTCTTTACCGTCCAGCCTGCGTTCATTTCCATCCCCTCCCTCCGTTCCACATTAACAGCTTCTTTTCAGAAAGTAGGATTTGGGTGGCATTTCCCCCACTTTTTTAAATGTCCTATGATTGCTTTCAGTCTCTTGCTTTACACCATTTATTTGTTGTGACTGTTTTCCACGCATGTGGGCCCAAACAGCCAAATGGTGTGAAAGCAGTCTGTTAGGTGGTACAGGACAGCCCTGGGTGCGGCGTGGGAGAAAGACGGCAGTCCTTCCTTGGGCTCTGTGTCTGAGCAGGTGCTGTGGCTCCTGCTGCCAGCTGCCCCTGACTGCAGAGCCTTCCAGCCAGGCCAGCCACCTGGGTGCCTTATCTTTGGAGGGAGGAGACTTACAAAAGAAAAGGGCAGCCTTTATTTTGTAGGTGGTTTTTTGTTTTGTTTTTCAGGGATAGAGTTGGGAGATGTGGGTTTTGTTTTTTTAGAGCAGGGCTCCCAAAATTTCTGAGATGAGACCTGCCAAAAAACAAGGAAACCTAAACTGGCAGACTTCTTGGGCACGCTTTAGCCAGCAGGGAGGGGAGGCCAGTTAGAGTCTAGCAGTTCTGCTGCCATAAGTCGTTTTTCACTCTGTGTACATAGTAGTCGTCACGCTTTTTGAACATTAAACTTTTTTTCTCTCCACATAGCACCTCTGGGAACACAGGGAAATGCATTTGGAAGAGTGTGGTAGATCTTCGTTCCCTTTGATCTCCTTCCCACCCCTGCTGAATGTGGATCAGAAACAAGAGGGGGTCCGTGCCCCTCTGCCCCTTCTCCTCTCACGCAGTACTTACCTTAAACTCTGTCTGCGAGGGGCCCAGGTGGGCTGTGCCTCCTTGTCCCCTCGCCTCCCTCTGAACCCTTGACCCTCTTAGGTCTTTCGGTTTTCCAGCCAGGAGGTCTATAGTGGGGCCCCTGGCCAGAGGGCCCCATGCGTTTCTTCCTCATGCCTTCTCCACGCGCTAGCTTTGGTTCCATTCCTGTGGTGACACGTTGTGTATTCTCACCCCTGCCTTTGGTTTTTGCAGGCCTAGCTCTGCTAGCCCCAGTGGGAAGCCCTCTGGATCAGCAGTTAACATGGGCTCTGTGCAGGGACACTTCGTTCAACAGGTAGAAGATGGCTTTCCAGACCCGCCAGCCTGGGACGCTTAGGCCTGCCTGTCTCCCAGCGCCAACAGAGAAGGGCTGTCCATTTAAGAGTTCCTTTTGTAAAGAGAAATGCCTCGGTGGCTAGACCCTGGAACCAGGAGTTGGGCCATCCGAGTCCCTCCAGGTGAAGGCATTTCTTCTCTTGATGGGCGTCTGGATCCTTCCTTGTCGTACAGAGAAGGGAGGATACTGATGACTCCTCTGAGGAGGTGACGCCAGAAAGCATCCTGTCCACAGCAATGTTGGGCTGGGAAGGCGCTGTGGAGACTGTTAGCTCTGTGGGTTAGCTGTAGAAGCCGGGTGGTGGATGGGTGTGTGTGTGTGTGTGTGTGTGTGTGTTCGTGTGCACGTGTGTGTGCACGCGCGCTCGCGCTAGCTCTAGTAAGAGGCATGTCTCGTCTTTGTCTCGGATGGGTGGGGTTAAGTGTCTTATAAGAGAATTTCCCAGCGTCTCTTCCTCCAGGCACTATTCTCTTTGCTGCTATTCCCTAGACCGTAACTGGGCCCCAGGGGTCAGCTGGCTCAGGTAGAGGTGTTTACTATATGAGGCTACTAGCTGGGGGAGGAAGAAGGTTAGCTGGTCTCATTTCACCCCTCCACACTGAATTCCCCTGGGGTGAGCTGCTGAAGCTTTCTCCAGAGCGCTGGCCCTCGTGGGAAGGGTGGGCCCAGGGCTGGTTCCTCACACACGCACCGCACCACTCCCTGTGCAGGACGTCTGAGTGCGGAGCTAACAGTCAACCGTGGGCCCTGCAAAGTCAGGGGCCTCTGTGGTGCCCCTGCTCCAGTCCCCTCAGCCAAATTGTCGGGGGCTCTAAGACTTGGGAGTACGCATAATCTTTTGCAGTGTTTACCTGCCTCAGGGGCATGTGTCAGGTGCACTGATTGGCTAGGGGTCTTTCCATTGGCCCCGGGGCCAGGAACACTTGAGTCCTGGAACTCTGCCGCTCCTGTAGCGGGTGAAAGTCATCACCCCCAAGACACAAACACAGCCAATCAGTGCATCAGACCTGCTGGGAGGAGGGTGCAACCCTCACGGTCCAGCCTCACTCACAGCCATGCCGCGATTCAGTCCAGTCCTCGGGCCAAAGGAGTCGCGGGGCGGTCGGAGGGGGGATTGAGGCTCCTTTTTTAAAGGAGCAGGCAGGTGGGAGCTGTGTGTCCCGTCGGATGTTTCTTCGTTGGGTTAACTGCCCCCATCTGTTCAAAGGCAAAACAGCGAGTGGATGAAAAGCCCAGCCTGGGATCTGTGAAGCTGCAAGAGGGCCCCTCGGCCGCCTCCCAGATGAAGCGCACTGGCGCCATCAAGCCTCGGGCAGTGAAAGTGGAGGAGAGCAAGGCTTGACAGAGCGGGGCCTCCACACCCCAGCCAGGTGTTGACAGCCAGACCCGACGTGGGAGCCGCTCCAGACCCGCTGTCCACTCCCCGGGCTCAGACTGAGAGTGCGCCCTTCTCTCCACTCCTGGAAGCTCCATTGTCCACCCAGCTTGCACCCGTGGATAGATGGCATTGACCTGCTTGCTTTCATATGAAACACGCAAAGGCAAACGAGTCCGTCATTCTCATCTCCTTTCCACTAAGACTGTGGAGGGACTGACTTGCGTGCAGTGCGGGATAGCCCCACCCTCCCAGCAGGCCCCGGGCGCCCTCGGCATTGCCACCCTCTGACCCTTCCCGGTGAACTTCATCCCAACCAGGCGCAGTGGTTTGGCAGCAGGGACGTTTTAGTTTGAGCTGTGTCATTCTTAAAAGCAGCTGCGGCTTTTATGAAAGGAAGAGGAAGAGCAAACAGGGCCCATGTCTGTGCAGCTGGGCTCCCCCCCTCCCGCCCTCCACCATGCTTGCCCCTCACCACCTCACCTGTCTCCAGTGGTTTCCTTTGCCCCCTCCTGTTTCCTTTGAGACCTCTCTGCAAGACCCAAGATCTACCGCTTACAAAGGCATCATCTCCCTTCTTGGTGCCCCTTTGGTCAGTCAACCCCTGAGGTGGCCTACCAAAGACAGGCTCTCTACGGCACCGGGCACGTTTCCATAGTCACCGACAGGCTCTGGAAGCAAGGGGGAGGAAGTAGGCTGACATCTCTGCTGGGTTCCCACCCACCTTCGTGGACCCTTGTGGCGGTTCATGTAAGCTAATGATGTGCTTAGCGTAAAAAACACACAATGTCCTCCTACACGTTGACCCCAGGGCACCACAGATGGATCATGGAAACAGAATCCCAGGGGATTCCACATTTTTGCAGGGAGGTGACAGCTGACAGACCCCGGCAGCTGGGGCCTCCCTCCCCCCAACCCCTGAGGGGCTGCTGTTTTTTTTTTCCACACTCCTTTGCTCAACACCTGTATACTTGTCACTTTGCTTCCTTCTTCTGAGCTTGCCTCCTTAGCCTGTGTCCGGTCTCACTCCTCCCCATGCACGCTCCTCACTCAAAGCAAGATGCATCTACAGAGGGTGAGACAGCCTCAAAGGCCAACGGGGACTCCCTGCCCCCTCCCCCTTTTCCTGGCTCCCAGCAGCCGGCGAGGTGGTTGGGACTTAGGAACCTGGACTAGGCGGCAGCTATCTGAGGAGAGAACCACCGGGTTGGCCGGAGCAGAAACGCAGCCTCCCAGAAAAGGAGAGTGTCTTACTCTCTGCACCATTGTCTCTAGCCAAGTGTGTGGTGTCTGAGCTGAAGGAACTTAGCCCAAATTTCATCGTCCCAGGGAAGAGGGAGGGCACATTTCCCAGAGGACCCTTAGAGCGGCTGCCCAACGTCGTCCTGGCGGAGTGGTGGCAATGTGTGAGCCACCGGTGGTTCCCAAGGAGGGGGCTAGGTGTCCCCACAGGGCACAGGCCAGGTGCCGCTTAGGAACTGGTAAAACGGCTTCGTTGTGTACTGTTTTAGGGAAGTTGGGGAATGAAGAATTTCATAGTACTTACAAAGACCTGGGTACCAACCGGGGGAAGACGCCACTTCATGGGCAGAGGCTTTACTGCTGAACTCAGTCTTTTAGTGACTCCCCTTCTCATCACCCTCAGGCTGCCTCTCTGCTCTGCCCCCTAAAAATTTCCTCCGGAGTCCCTCACACAAGGGCCCCACTTGGCGTTACCAGCACCCACCTCCCTCCTGCCGGTGCCTCTCAGCTGCTCTTCCTTCTCGCCCCTGCCCCAGGGTGATCACCTCGCTGCCCACTCCCTGTACCCTCCTCCCCGTCCCGGCCCTTCCAAGCATTGCCAAGCTGCCCCTGGACGGGCCTGGGTCCGCGGCAGCCACACCGAGCTGTCTGCCTGTACACGGTGCGCCACGTCCAGCC
Organism: Nesogale talazaci; assembly: GCA_004026705.1. Classification (NCBI taxonomy): domain Eukaryota; kingdom Metazoa; phylum Chordata; class Mammalia; order Afrosoricida; family Tenrecidae; genus Nesogale; species Nesogale talazaci. The sequence goes on along the minus strand of PVJH01018137.1, from coordinate 5,048 downwards.
CCCCTCAGACCAGATGCCTGCCAATCACTTGTCCAAGGAGAATGAAACCGATCTCCTCCTCATTGGGAATTGGACAGAGCCGTCCCGGGTGCGGTTCCACGCCCGGGACGCACACATCTGGGGCACCACCGTCAGTGACAGGACTTTCTGTTTGAGAAGCGAAATCAAAAGCTCGCCTGTTTTCCAGCCCTTCTCTCGTATCCTTGAGTCCTCTCCTCCCCAAATAAAGACAAAAACGAAAAAACACTAGAATTTATTTATATGTATTGATGTTGTAGGTCTAGGTGGAAAACAGTAAATGTTTCACTGCTCTATTTATATATATAATGTCTGAATTCTGTGCAGGAAAGGCCCAGATTTGCATGTGAAGTACAGTGCGTTCACCACCTCCATGTGACTTAAGCTGCGGTCTCCTCCCCACTAAGATACAGATTTTAAATTAGATTTTCTAGGGGCAGGGGGCAGGCTTGCGGGTCTTCCCACCACCCCAACCCCTTCCTTGGTCTGATTAAATGCAGTTTCGAGTGCAGAGGTGTTTTAAGGTGCAATATCTCTCTTCTTTCGTGTGGTTCTAGAGCTAAGCTCAAGGTCATGAGACTGAGGCTCTTGCTTGGTTTCAAACTCCCATCCTCGGGTGCAGTTCCCACGCAGATGGATCTGTCCCGGGGTCTGGGCGGGCTTGGGGCCAGCACTTTTTTTCAGTCTGCTGCTGCTTGGGAGGCTTGGGGTGGGGGCTCTCTGGCTTGCTAAAACCACTCTCTCTTTTTTTTTTTTTTTGATGCTGGCAGCTTTGCCCTGGCCACTGAGATGGTCATCTGCTGCTGGGCAGCCCGTGAGCCTGCAGCAGTGTAGAACATATGAATCACCCTGTCCAGGGAGACTCCAGAGTCGGGACGATGTGTCTGAAGGGTTCCATCCACCCACTGAGGACTTCCTTTCCTGCCCCTCTCAATTCTCTCTTCACATTGTTATTGTCCTAAAACTCGGGGTTGGTTGACAAGGTTCTGCCTACAGGATCCTTTGGGAGAAATCCATTCAGAAAAGAGGATCCCATTCCAACCGTGGCGGGGCCAACCTCTTCTTGGGGTCCCTTGTTTCCCACGGGCACCAGTTCTCACCAGCAATGCCTCCTATACTTCTGGGTCTGCCTCCGGATGATCGAGGATGGTGTGGCAACTCTGGTAGGGCCCCTCCCGACACCAAACCCCTGCTGTTTGGTTCCTCTCCGCCAAATAGTTGCATGTGGCCTCGAGTCCGTTTCGTCCCGTTTTACTCCTTGCAGCGCAAGCCTGGGTTAAAGGGGCCAATGGTAGTGGCCTTTGACAACCAAGGACACTAGAATGTGCTTTGTGCTGTGTTCTGTGATGAAGGGGAACGACTTCCAGAAAAGCCGGCTCTCCTCCGCGTGTGAGACGAGCCCCACACACACCCTCCAAGGCAGGAGTGAAGCGCCGAAAACCCCACCGGACCCAGTCCTGCCCACGGGACCACCTGCAGGTGCTTGACCACGGTGGCCTCAAGGCTCACCCATTCCTCCACCCCAGCTTGGAGGCTGGAAAGATGACTACAGGGTCCCCAGCACGCCGTCTTCAGCCGGTTTGACAAAGCCTTGGAGTGGGAATGCCTATGAAGCTTATGACTGGACAACTTTCTTCCATGGTTTAAAGGGGATTCTGCACGGGAAGCTTGGAACCTCAAGCCTTGCAGAGGAAAAAGGGTTTGGGTGTCTGGGTTTGGTTCTTGAGAGGGCTTTGTTTGCTTTTGTTACTGTTTATTTTGGCCTTTCCTCTCTTTGTCTTTTCATGTAGACCAGATATTTGAAAGGGCAGACGATGGCTGTCATGTGCAACTTGTCTATACATTATTTTATATTTTTTTGGAAACTCTCACCTTGGAAGGGAAATTGAACCGTGGATTCTCCAGGCCAGTAGTGGCACTCACCCTTTGCCCCTTCGCCCAGGTTCAATACCTATTGTTTCTCCTTTCAAATATGTGATTGTACTAGCTCTTTCCATATGAAAGAATTCTCCTTATTTAAATAAAAAAAATGTAAAAAAAAATAAAAGCCCAACATGGTTTCTCAGGTTGAGCGTCCTTGGTTTCTCAGTCGCTGTATGAGTGGTTCCAGAGGAGTGGACCTTTATCCCTTTTTATTTTATTTATTTATTCGTTTACTTATTTATTTTAGGCATCACTGCCCTCTGGTGGGAGTGGGAGGCGGGAGGCCCAGCCTTGGTGCTGCTGGATTTGAACCGCCAAGCCAGTCGGCCGCAGTCTCGCACTCAACCACTACGCTACCGGGGCTCAGCCCCTTGTCCCTTTCTGTAGAAATTCGGAGTGACTTGGCTGAACAGGCCTCAAAAGGTTCACCCTCAACTACTGAAGGCTGGCGGGCCACGCCTTCTCCCCAGGCTGAGCCCAGAGGGCCAGCGGCCTGCTGCTGATTTATCAAGCCCCATTCAGAGCAAACCAGTTCTCCCTAACACGGCTGTTGAGTCCTCCTCTGCCCAACATGGCTGGACTGAAATCCACATCAAGGGGGCAGACAAGATCGGAACCTGTGGGTGAGATGCGTCCTTAAAATTCTCTAGTGGCAGGGCTGAGTCCCGGTGGCGTAGTGGTTGTGCGCGGGACTGCGGCCCACTGGGACGGAGGTTCAGTTCCAGCAGTGGGGCTGGGCCTCCTACTCCCACCACCGGAGAGCAGTGATTCCCCCCCCCCCCCAAAAAAAAATTTCTCTGGTGGGGCTGAGCCCTGGTGGCGTAAGTGGTTGAGTGCGGAACTGCAGTCCAGGACCACCAGAGGCAGTGATGCCCACACACACACACAAAAAAATACTCGTGCCCACCACCCCTACTCCTTGGCCAGTCACCCTGTCTCCCGTTCCTCTGGGTAGTGGGTGGCAAGTGAGTGCTGTGGTTACAAGGCTGACCTTGAGCCTTTTCTCCTAACAGGAATTGATGTGCTGGTTTTAGTAGGTTGCGCATGCCTCAGGGCTTACCCTGCACCCCTTCCCAGGGGTCAGAGTAGATCCACGTTTGGGTTGGCATGTGGTGTTGCTGGTGTTGCTGCTATTGCTGCCCATGTGCCTTTTGCAGGAAGAATCAGGGTGCACTTTGAGGTGAGCAAGGCATGCAGCAGGAGGCTCTGTGCCCTCAGTTATGTGACTGACTGAGAAAGAGACTCCACCACCCTGAGCCATGACTTCCTTTGCCTGAAAACATGGATTCGCCTCTACACCTTGGTGTGTAGTGAGGATCCAGAGACTTGGGGTTCCTCCAGGCATTCACACAAAAACAACGCTGCCCACAGGAGCCCTGGTTCCCTGGGTCTCTACTGAGCCTCTGGGCCAAGAGGAAAAATAATTGGCATGGGCTCTTAAGCCACACTTAGCACAGTCACCGACAGCTGCTTGTCTGAGGACGCAGAAGGAACAGCACAAGCAGAAGCAACAACACATGCCTCCTGGGGCCCACAGCCAGCCTCTTCTGCCACTGGCGACCTCCCTCACGTGGCAGCCCCAGCCTAGGCACAGACTGCATGTGCTCCTAATCCCCTGGCCCAGATGAGTCCTGACCGCTCCACAGTACAACCTGGGGAGCCCTGAGGGGTGGTCATGATGAGTACGGCAGAACGAATCTAGGCAACTAAGTGGGTATAGACAACATCCAGTGCTCCAGGCTGTGGTGGAGAGGGGCGGGAAGAAGCCCTGCAAGCAGGAACCTGTGTGACAACGCACAAAAAGACTAGGGGGTTGGCATGGGGCAAGGTCTGCGGAGGGTGATCCATCAGTTGGGTTCCTGCCATCTAATGCTACAGGATCCCAACCATGCCAGTGATCGCTTGGGAAGAATGCACTCGATTCAGGGTGGCGATGGGCCCTTGCGTTGAATGATGAGTTTCAACACCAGGAAGGGGGCGACAGCTTGGCAGGGAATGTGACCTGCAGGGAAGAAGCCCGAAAGAGGTGTTAGCTGGAGAGCAGCGTCCTCCTGTGCACGAGTCAGGTTTTGGAGGCTGTGGAGAAGAGAACGGGAGCGCTGAAGTATAGTGGGTTGGGCGGCTAGTCCCAAGGTTAGCGGTTCAAAACCACCAGATGACTTCAAAGGAGCAAGATGAGGCTTTCGGGCCCCATAAAGATTTTCCGTCGTTAGGATCAGTTCTGCACTGGATAGGGTCGCTGAGCCAACCCCCCAGGCATCGAGTGCAGCCCCTCTGCAATGCACTCATGACATCCATGTCAAATGTCTATCCCTAACCTGCCTGTCATGCAAATGATGAACTAGAACTAGAACCAGAAATTCGTTTCCGCCCCCCCCCCCCGCCCGAGGTTTCTGAGGTTATGGCCGTTTGAGAGGCCGCTGCAGAAAGTTGCTCTGATCCATTCCTTTTTCCAGCTGTGAGACCCTTCAGCAAGTGGGTGTCCAGACAGACTGCGCTACCAAGTATGGGAAGAGGAGAAGCTGAGGGGGGAGGGGGGGTGGGGGGCTGGGTCTATTGTGGTCCAATGCCCATGAGTGAAGGCCCGGAAGGCCGTTTTCCCGTGGCGCCTATTTTTGAGCGGACGTTATGCTAATTTACTTCCCAAAGCTGCCCCCTGGGCTCACTTTAAACAGCAGATCCCTCGGTCCTGAGTCGGTAAGCCTTCCTTCCACACCCGAGCAGCGAGCGAGCCACCCCCCGGGGGAGGGAGGGAGGGGGGGAGGGAGGGAGATCTTGGCGCCCTGCCCCCTCGAAGCCCGTCGGCGCGGTGCACGCAGTGCGCAAGCGCCCCGCGGCCCGTCGGCCCCGCAGACGCGACGAGTCGAGTGTCGAGCAGGACGGGGTGGGAGGGGCGCCCCGAGTGCCTCCAACCGTCGGCCTCCGCAGGCGATTCGGCGGCGCGGCGCGGCGCGGCGAGGCGGGGAGCGGCTCTGCAGGGGCGCTGGAGGAAAGCAAGTACGTTTGCGGGTACCGGGGCTAAGAGTCCCGTCGGCGCTCGGGGTCAGTGCGGAACGCGCGCGCGTGCGCGGCCCGCCGCCGGCCTGGGGCCAGCTCCTGAGCGGCCG
>PVJH01018136.1:0-45994 GCA_004026705.1 Nesogale talazaci | reverse complement strand
AAACATAGTATAATAGTATAATAGCACTTAATGGGTTTTAAAGATATCCAACTGTTTAGTAGAACTTCATAACCAGTAATGTCTTTATTATGTTTTTGTTAGATGCCAACAAGATGGTTCTAAATCATCGCTACTCTATTCACCATATATATTGTGTATGTTGAGGAATTTGTGGAGCACAGCAAAACTTTTCCCTGTCCTGCACTATGCTCATAATTATTGTTATGCTTATGCCATAATTATAGACATTGTGCCAAGATTATTGCTTTGAAGTTCTTCTTTTGTGATGCCCCTCTACTTTATCAAACATGATGTCTAGGAACTGGTCTTTCCTCATAACATATCCAAAGTATCTGAGATAATATTTCACCATCTTGACTTCTAAGAAACGTCATAACTGTGCTTCTTGCCACAGATTTGCTTGCTCCTTTGGGAACATTTTTGATATTTTTCACCAGAACCTTATGTGAATATACTAAATCTTCTATGATTTTTCTTATTCAATTTCCAACTTTCATATGCTTAAGAAGTGATTGAAAGTACCATAGATTAAGCCAGGTACACCTTAGTCCATATAATGACATTCTTGCTCTTCACTATTTTAAAGAACTGTTATACAGCAGCTTAGCCCCGTGAAATGAGCCCTTTGGTTTTTTTGACTGCTGCTCCCCTAAGTATTGATGGCTGATCCAACCAAGATAAAAATATGACTGATGCAAACTCTATATTATTCATCCTAGTTATGTGTAATGTTTGGACTGCATTCCCCGCCCCCATGGAATTAGTAACAGCAGGCTCTTTTCCCCTATATTACCTTAGCTTACCTTGAAATTATTCCTAAATGATCATATATTCTGTAGGTTTTGCCATATGCAACTCTACCCATTATCAGACTTATCTGATAAATGATCTATCCGGTAAGTTTTTCTTCTTTATATCTTCTGGATGCATATTTCCTAGTATCTTCTTTGATATTACAATCTAGACTTACTTTTAAAACTCTGTTATCATAAAAAGTCTGTCATCATGCTCCTCCCCCTTTCTTCCCCCGATTTAGACTCTCCTGGGAACTCCTATTCACTCTTTCCTATTTCTATATTTCCTAATCCCAAGTCTTCATCTTCCTCTGTTTCTTTTTCTGCATTGTATGTGCAGCTAAGAAATGAGAGAGTAGAGAGGCAATTACATTTTGCAAAATAGCATTTCTAAAACTAAATTTACTCATTTTTGTCTGCCATTGACTGTATGGTTGAATATAGTCTGCTTGAGTTGCTATGGGTCAGCACTGATTCAAAGGCACCCAGGAAAAACAAAAGCATGGTGATACAATTCATTTTAAAATTTTGAAATAAAATTCTCTATCGTCTTCTTTTTCCCCATGTTGTTACTAAAAAGTTGATGCTTTTCTTTATTCCTGACCTTTTTATTTATGCATTTTTCTCTCTGGAGGATCTGAACATATTCTTCTCTCTCTCTCTCTCTCTCTCTCTCTCTCTCTCTCTCTCTGTATATGTGTGTTCAATTTTGACTTTTAGAAACTGGATGGCAGATGTTTTCAATGTGGATATTTACATACAGCAGACAGATAATTTTATAACTTTCTCTGTGGAATTCCTGAGAGATACTCTACTCTTTATTTTTTTTACTTTTTCTCTTTCATGTTTTCTCTCATTATTGATCTCTTTGTAGTTTTAGTCTTTGAATTCCTTTTGTTGAATTTTATTATTTAGGCTATTATCTTTTTTCTTTAATATCAATTTTTGTTCTTGTTTCATGGATGTTCCTTTTCATAGCTTTTTTGATACTTTTGCTGTTCCATTTTTCAATACCTTTTCTTTTCTCTCTAATGATAGTAACTAAAGTATTTTCTATTCCCATTCACCTCTTTCTTTCATTTTGGAAGTTTTTTCTGATTTTGGTTTGTGTCTTTTAATATTAGTGCCCTACAAAGATGAAAAGCAGTTAATTTTTCTCTTAGTTTCTGCATCATGGAATTTTCTGTGATTACTATGACTCACCAGCCAGATTCTGTGTTATGGGCCTCAAATGTCAGTATTCTTATCTATCTTCTCTAGGAGACAATAAATTCTCTTTTATTGGAGCAAGGGAAAATGATGGCTAATAGGGTTCAGGTTTGTACATGCAAGTGTTTCTTTCAAACAAAACACATCTAAATATATTTTTGTGATCAGTAGATGACACCAAACACATTATTTCACACTACTTTTGTCTTAGTCTCATGGGAGGGTTTATCACTCCACCCACACCACCCCTCCAAAATAGTCCAATTAAAATAGTGACTTCTCAGATGACCTGCTAAGGTAGTAAAATTCAAGTCAGAGAGGTTAGCCTAGAAGATTATGGAAACAATTCCTTAGAACTTCAAAAAGGAACATGTGATAGAGTTTTATATTCTTATAAAGGCAAAAAATGGTTCTAGGAATTGATGGAAGACTAATGAAATATTTCAATGAGCTGAAAAGGCATCGGAAGCATTTACTCGTCTATGGCAGGAATTTCGGAATTTTGGAATTTTGGCCAGCTGATAGGAACAGTTCCATATTTGTTATGACCAAAAAGTATACTCGAACTATAGAGCACTGTCTTTGATATTGCATGCTAGTAAAATATTGCTGAAAATCACCCAACAAAGATTGTAGCAATTCAATGGTAGCGGACTTCCAGAGATTCCAACTGAATTTTTTTGGGGGGGGATGGCACCACTGCCCTCTGGTGGTGGGACTAGGAGGTCCAGTCTTTGTTCCTGTGAGGCCGCTGCTGGAATTGAACCTCCATCCCAGTGGGCCCCAGTCCCGCGCACAACCACTGTGCCACCGGGACTCAGCCCTACAACTGAATTCTAAAGAGAAAATAGTACACAGGATATCACTGCTGAAGTCTGATGGAGCTTGACTCAAAGCAGAGAATACCAGAAAGTTGTTTTATTGACTATGCAAAGGCATTCAATTGTGTGAACTATAATAAACCATGGATAACCTAGATTAAAGAATAGGAATTCTAGAACACTTCATTATGCTCGTGAGGAACTTGCACATGTATCAAGAGGCAGTTAGGCAAACAGAACAAGAGAATGTTGCCTTGCGCAAAGTCAGGAAAGTGTTGTACTCTTTCATGATATTTATTCAATCTGTATGCTGAGTAAATTATCAGAGAGGATGAATGACGTGAAGAAGAAAGCAGCATCAAGATAAAATGAGGGTTTATTAATGGATTTAAATATGTAGATGACACAACCCTGCTTGCTGAAAGTGAGGAGGATTTGACCACTTACTGATGAAGACCAATGCAATCAGGTTTAGGAACAATTGTGAGGACTGGTCTAGGATTATGCAATGTTTCATTCTGCTGTGCATAGAATCATTATGAGCAGCAACAGATAGGATGGTCCCTAACAGCAATAACAAGTAAATTGATCAGGAAAGATCAAGTGTTATGTTCCAGATTCTAGGACCTTGCTTTCAGATTCATTCTGTCTTCAAATTTGAATGTAAACATCTGATTCCAGGATCTAGAGGTAGGGGGCTGGGCATGTGTGGGTGTAGGGCTACTAGAAGTGGTTCAAATGTCTGAAGCAACTGAAGTTATAATTAGCTTCATTTTCTCTTGGCTTCAAGACTAGTCAAACTTTTAAACTGTCTATCTTTTGTGATGGGAGCTTTGTTTTCAAAAAGTATCTAATCCTGGAGAGGGGCATGTAGCAGGGTTTAAGGCTACTGGGTTGGTGTACTTCATGCATAATACTGCAAGTGGTTGTCTGAGACAGGTGTGTCCTTGGCAGCAATAAGCATCTGAACAGAAGAGGGAGAAGCAAGCAGAACTGATTCCTTGCTTATAAGCACTTTGGATGACTAGTGCTGCAGCAGTCACATGATCTGTCAACTTGCGTGAAGGGGTGGAGTCTAACCTGTCCATCAGGTTGCAGGTTTATGATCGCATTTGGAGGCAAGTTAGAAATAAACAGCTCACTGGCAACCAGACTCAGTCTCTCTGTCTTCCCTTTCCCGCTGTTGAGAACCTCAGAGAGCTGGAGGAGACGTGTGGAGACCTGCTGCAAACTTGAGATGCTTTCCCTGCATTGGCTCCCACTGCCCTGCGATCTTCCTGCATCCAACATCAATGAATGTGGTGCGCAAGTCTAAAGAGGAATGTATGGACTACTATCAGATTTATGGGCTAGGTTTGGACTCATTGACTTGCTCTGGACTGGGCTGGAATGTTTTCTTAATATACAATTGCTCTTTTACATAAAGCTCTTTCTTATACACATATGAGTGTCTATGAATATTATCCTCTATTCTACCCAGATCAGCACAAGTACTTAACAGCCAGAGGTAACAGCAGGGTCGGAGCCCTGGTGGCGTATTGGTGAACACTGTGGATGGTGTAGCGGATGATGTGTTTGAATGCTCCTCACAAAGTCAGCTATTGGAGCTCACCAGACACCTTGTGATAGAAATGAGATTGTCAGCTTCTATATAGATTCACAGCCTCAGAAACTTATGGACATTCCGCTCTGTCCCGGATGGTTGCTCTAAGTCATGATTGAGTGGTAGTCAGTTTGATAAAAGAAACAGAGATTCAAAAAAAAAAAAAGAAGAAGAAATAGAGATTCAGATATTCTGAAACCCAAAATGGGTTTGTCAATATTCGGACACCTTGATTAAAATTAAAATGTTCCAGCCTTGTTATGAAATGATACAATTTCTCCACCCTGTACACAGCTAGAAGTTTTTATAAAAAACATGGAGTCATTCTTACCTCTGAAATATTTAACATGAGTTATCCATTGCCCTCTCTATATTAAAATGTATCCTCAAATGTCTATTGCATAGCTTAAGAAGAAAAATTCTGATTTTCAGCATATTTATTGCTATGACAACTTACATTTTTGACACCAAAATAATCTCACTGTTTCCACATATGTGCATTTTCCATTTTATAATTTTTAATTTTTCACTCTTCTCAAAGCTTTGTTCAGACTCTGTGGTCTTTCATTTTTAGTCTCTATTTCACAGCCTCCCATAAAAAGCAAAATAAACAAAAAACTCTTTCTTACTCTTCGTGTCCCTAAAGAACAGAAAATTGTCTCTTTGTATTTCCAATCATTTAGATCTTGTAAAGGCGCAGAGTGACTGGTGAGTCATAGCTGCTGATCTTGTGATTGGCAACTCCGTGGGTACCAAATGAGCTGCAATGATCCATATGTAGCTTCCCAGTAGCTTTCTTTGGAAGTCTTTTAATATCTAATTCTTTTTCAAATATTTCTTATCTTTTTTGTCTTCTATAATTTGTGGATCTGAGTCATTTTCAGATTTAAAACTAGGATGATAAATTAATAAATTACTACAGTTTAATAGGTGGCAACATAGTGGAAAACCATATCTAAGAAATTAGAGCTGATGCAATCCATCTAATGCAATGTGCACCCTGAACCTCCCCAGGAACAGGCCTGAAAACAAAAACACAAAGGATTCATTGTGTCCTCATTAACAGAATGTGTCAGAAATGTACTTTTCAAACAGAATAGCAATATTTTAATTAGCACTTAGAAATACTCTTGCTAAGTAAATAATACTTGTGTTCTTTATCAGCAGTCATATTCCAACTAGAAATATTAATCTTGGAAACCAATTATTGATACAAAAGTCCAGTGAATGTAAAGTCTGAGTAGAGAAAGGAACTGTTATGGTTAATGATATCTCATCTTAGCAGCTGGAGGTCTCCATGCATGTGTTTTCTAAGACTAAATAGAAAAGTTAAAATGACACTGTTTTCGCTGAGGTACAGTTCTGAAAATACAGAGTGTACTGTCACCTAGCACAGCGAACTTTTTGTTTTTATTTGAGGGAGAGATGAACAAACACTGGTGAACCAATACAACCCATTTGATTGTTTGTCATAAGGTGGTGCTTTGTATTTTGCTGTGATACTGGAACCTATGCCACAAGTATTTCAAATATTGACAGGGTTATCCATGGTAGATAAGTGTTAGAGGAGCTTTCAGACTAAGATATACAGGAAAGAATAATTCCTTAGTCAAAATCTATGAATAAAAGTGGAACAATGCCTGGTATAGAAAATGAACTGCTCGGGTCTTAAGGTACTCCAACTATAACAGGGGAAGAACCAACTTCTCAGTGATGTGGAGAGAGCAAATCATTTGCTATCTCCATCTGCTGCTGGAACATGATTCAAAAGGAAAAGAAATTACTGAAAACATCCATTAGTCACTGGAATGTGTAATGTGTAAAATATGAATCTAGGAAAATTTCAAGTTCTCAAAAAATAAAATGCATAAAAATCAATATCCTGGGTCTGAATGTGCTGAAATAGATCTGTATTGGTCACCTGGAATCAAGCATAGGGTGTACTCAGCCAGGCTCGAAAAACTGCACATAAATGGTATAATATATGAGAAGGTACAGAAACAACCAATATTTTTCAAAGCTATGTTTAAATTATTTTTCAAAACAACTTTTTCTCCTTTGGCATACTCTCCATTACACTTACTACTTACACTTGGAAATTCTGTCAAATCTGTGGCTCTATTCTTAGTAACATTTTTCAATCTCATCTGTTTTGTTTTTCCTTATTTCTTCAACGCCATCAAATCGCTATCCTTTCATGTCCCTTTTAATTAATGGGAACAAAAGGGATCAGCTTGGAGAAAGGTCAGATTTATGGAACAAGAGAAGCATGCATTTTTCTTTCTTTCTAAAAACTAGTGTACTGGGATGGCTGCTTGAATGGATACACTGTCATAGTGGCAAATCAGTCTCCCATCTGCCACAAATCAGGATTTATTTTTTGTACACCACCCTACAATCATTTAAGAACCTCTAAGTAGAAAACTTGACTAATAGTCTGACCTGGTGGGATGAACTCCAAATACATGATGAATCAATATTTTCTGTCTGTTTGGGAAGTTGACAGACATCTAGAATGAGGCTTGTCATCAATCAACATTTCACTTTTCTTGAAATAAGAAAATCACACATACACTTTAGGTTTTTCCCATAGTTCAGTTCTGTGACATCTGCCCAGAGCAAGAAAGAAAAGTTCAGAGCTCTACGCTGCTCTCTTAAAATAGCCATCACAATAAATGAGGTTTGGGCTGATCCTGATGGCGTAGTGGTTGTGTGTGGGACTGCGGTCCACTGGATTGGTGGTTCAAATTCAGCAGCAGCTCTCTAGGAGCAAGGCTGGGCCTCCTACTCCCACCAGAGGGCAGTGATGCCCCCCCCCAGAAATAAAAAAATGAGGTTCAGCAAAATTGCTTTTATAAAAATAAAAATTAAAATATTCACTGTGATTAGAGAACCTTCCCAGTGATGCCACTGGATGCACTAACTCAAAGTGAGTTGCTCAATGCTTATCTGGTGGGAAAATGCATACTACAAATGCTCTGCTCCACCCAGTACAATTCCAGTTCACTTGGAATATCCCTTGTATATTATGAAAAAGAAAATTTCAACCTATTTCCTGAAGTGTAAGCCTGTCAGTGACAGGATTACATTCATATGCCTACAAGGAAATCTAGTTACTGTTATACTGTTATTAAATTTAAAATCAACCACTAAAACCAACGATGAGTAAATTAATTTTTTCTTCTGCAATCTGAAATTGATATAACATGTAATGAAGATGCATTGATCACTGCTAGTGAATGGAATGTGAAAACTGGAAACAAAGAAGAAGAACTCAACATTAGAAAAGACAGACTTGGTGTAAGACATGAGTTTGGAGATCACATGATAGAATTTTGCAAAATTAATGATTTGAAAGTACCTCTTTTTTTCCCTAACAATGTAGATGGTGACATGTGTGGACCTCACCATGTATTAGACAAAAGAATCCTACCACTTCATTGTGGAAAGAAACTCAAGAGCATCACTCAAAATAAAGTCAGGGTCTAACTATGGAACAGATCATTAGTCATTCATACGCAACTGATAGCTACATAATGTCATGCCAACTTGAGTATATTAACAATAAAGACTGTATATTTTAAAATCAAGTAGTTAAAAATCAAGCAACCAAATCAGTGTGAAGGGGTGCGGAAGTAGTGGAAATCCAAAAACACATCTGCAAGTTAACACATTAAAGACTGGATAAACTCAGAATCCATCCACAATGTGTTTTAAGAGCGAAAAGATAGAGTCTACCTGTCAGAATCTAGCCTGTCAATCAGGTCATGCCCTGCTGATGTCTCCTAGTGAGTATGACCTTCTTATGAGGATTCTGGGAACATCCTCTTTATCCCTAGATGAGGGACACATTATCTCTGCTTCACATGCCTGTGGAGGAACCACCTGGAGACTTCAGCCAGCACTGAGGGGCTTCTGTCACTGCCATTGGTTTCACAAGTCTTTTCACCTACTGCCCTGTGACCTTCCACCATCTGGCATGATTGCAAATGGCTGCCTGAGTCTCAAGAGGAAATTTATAGACTATTATCAGATATATAGGCTAATATCAGGCTTGTGAAATTGATCTAGATTAGGCTGGGATTTTTTTTAATATACAGCTGCTCTTTGAGATAAAGTTTTCTCTTACATATATATGAGTGTCAATTAATTTGTTTTCTAGGCAACTTGAACTAACACAAAATAGAAATGGAAGAAAATGTTTACAAATTCACAAGAGTCAAAGTATATTACCATTGAATTTACAGATGATCTCAAAAATAGAAATGACTCATTGAACACTAATGATTAAATTCTAGACTAGTTGTAGCATGACAGCAAGGCTATTAAATATAAAGAGAACCAAAGTTCATTAAAAAGATATGGTGGGAAAGATAAAAGCAGCTATCAAAAGGAACTATAAAACTTGCTTTGGAGTATAGAGTAGGAAGAAATAATGTAACAGATGAATGAACAGATTTCAAAAGATAGAGTGAGAAGACAAATAAACTATCATAATTATATGTGCCAAAACTTTGAATTAGTATAGGAAAATGGAAAGCCAGGCTAGTCATTCCCAGTCAAAAAGAAAAAAGAGAGAAGAAAAATAAATTCAAGTCATGAGATATAGTATTGAGTAAGATATTAAATGATATAGTATCAAAAGAAGACATAAGTAATGTATAGTCATTGTACTAAAAAGAATTGATCTGGCTGAGGCCTGGTGGCAGGACTGCAGCCCACCAGGTTGGAGGTTCAAATCCAGCAACAAGTCTGTGCCTCCTACTCCTACCAAAAGAGGGCAAAAAAACAAAAAAAAAAAACAAAAAAATTGACCTATACTCAACCATTTCAAGAGGTAGCATACCATCAAGAACTAAAGGCATTGAAGAAAGACGTCCAAGGCACACTGAAGCCTTGGTGAAAAAATGATGCTCAATTGACAGAATACCAATTGAGATCTTGCAACAGGCACATGTCACAGTAGGAAACACTCACTCTTTACCAAAGGGAAAAAAAAAAACAGCTACTGGCCTATTGACTGAAAGAGAATCATGTTTGTGCCCATTTTTTTTTAAAAAGCTGTACACTCTATCTCACACAAGTGGAGCTTTTCTAAAGGTAAGTAAAAATGGTTCCAGCAGTAAATCCACAGGAACCATCAGAAATTGCAGCCAGATTCAGAAGAGGATCGATCTAGAACAAAACACATCAATGCTGAGGTTATAATGAACTTTGTTGAAATCAGAGAATTTAAAAAAGATGTTTGCCATTGTTTTATTGACTCTGCAAGTATATTCAACTATGTAAATCATAATTATAGCATATAAAAATTAACATTTCAAATAATGGGGTGTCCAAACACATAATTGTGTTCATGTGGAGTCTGTGAGAGGCATCTGAGTGAACATGGGAATGCAGAAAGGCTTAAAAATCAGAAAAAGTGTCAAGATTGTAGTTCTTCAGTGTACTTATTCAATTTGCATGCTGAAGAAATAATCAGAGAATTTGGACTATATAAAAAGAGTGAGCCATCAGGATTTCAGGAAGATTCATTAACTACTAGCAATATATTTACTTGCTAAAAGTGAAGAAGACTAGAAGCATTTATTGATGAACATTGGTGGCTATCACTTTCAGTGTGAATTATACCTCAATAAAAGGAAAATAACAATTCTGATAACTGGAACAATAAGCAGCATTATTTTAAGTGTAGAAAATATTATTGTGAAATATTATTTCATTTTACTTGTTGTTATGTGCGATCAAGTCAGTTCCAACCAATAGCAACTTTGTGTACAATAGAAGGAAACACTGCCCTGTCCTGCACTGTTTGCACAATCCTTCCTCTGCCTGAGCCTGCTGTGAAAGCCGTGGTGTCAGTTTAGCTCCTTTGTTGCTGCTCTAAGTTATTAACATGATGGCCTTCTCCAGGGATCCATCTCTCTTGACATCATGCCCAAAGTATGTAAGAAAAGGTCTCCATCAGTCTTGCCTCTAAGTAGCACCCTGGCCATATTTCTCCCAAGACAAATCAGTGTGTTCTTTAAACAATCCATGACCCTTTCAATATTTTTCTCCAGCATCACAATTCAAAAGCTGCAGTTTTTTTTATTCAATGCATATGAGACCATGGAAAATGCTTGAGCCAGGCACACCTTAATCCTCAAAGTGACATCCTACTTTTTCAATACCCTAAAAAGATCTTCCACAACTGATCTAGCCAATGCAACACGCCTTTTTACCCCTTGACTGCTGTTCTGTGAACATTGTGGATCCAAACAAGAAAAGGTCCTTGATGACCTCATTCTCCATTTATTAAGATGCTAATTAGCGGTCCAGTTGTGAGAAATTTTGCTATTGTTGATATTGGGTAGGAATCCATACTGAAGGCTGCACTCGTTTTTCGTCATCAGCAAGGGCTTCAAGTTCTCTTCTCTTTCAGCAAGGAACTTTGTGTGTCATCTGCATATCACAGATTTATAATAAGCTTTCCTCTTATCCTGATTCACATTTTTCTTCCTACAGGCCAGCTTCTCTGATTATTTGCTCACATATAGACTGAATAAGTATGATGAGTGGATTCAACACCATCACACACCTTTCCTGATTTTAAACCACACAATCTTCCCCTTTTCTGTTTGTACAACTGCTTCTTGATCCATGTTCTGAAATTCCCAATCGTCTCAATGTTATCCACACTTTGTTATGATCCACACATTGCAATGCCTTGGAATAGTCAATAAAACACAAATAAACATCTTTTGGGTGTTCTCTGCTTTCTTTCATGATTGACATCATCAATGATTTCCCTTATTCCACATCCTCTCATGAATCTGGCCTGAACCTCTGGCAGTTTCCTGCCAAAGCACTGCTGCAGTTGTTATTGCATGATCCTAGGTAGACTATTACTTGCATGCAATGTCAATGATAGTGTTCTATATATAGTTAGAGCATACTGGTGGGGCACCTTTCTTTGGAAAGTATATACATATGAGTCTCTCCCAGTTAGTTGTCTTAAAATTTTCCTGGCATAGACAAGTGGCCTCTTCTAGTGTTTCATCAGCTAATTGAAACCTTTCGATTGCTACCCCATCAATTCCTGGAGCCATGTTCATGGCCAACGCTTTCACTGAAGTTTGAAATTCTTCCTTCAACACCATTGGTTTTTGCTCTCATGTTACCTTCTGAAGTGGTGGAATGTTAACTAGTTCTTTTTTGGTATAATGACTCTATGTATTCTTTCCAGCTCGTCTTGATGCTTCCTGAATCATTCAATATTTTGCATCCAGAATCTTTCAAGATTTCAACTTGAGGCTTGAATTTTTTTCTTGAGTTCGTTAAGTTTCAGATATGCTGAAACTTATGTGTTTTCCTCTATTGTTTTCCTAATTCTAGGTTTTTACACACTTCATTATATTTGGCTTTGTCTTCTCAAGCTTCACTTTCGACACAGCTCTCTTCCTCCCTTCTTCCATTTGCTTTAGGTACTCAATGATTAAGAACAAGTTTCAGGATTCCTTTTGACATTCACTTTGATCTCTTCTTTTGAAGCTGTCTTTTAAAGGACCTTTTGCTTTGTTCATGAATGATGGTCATGAGGTCCTCTCACATCTCATAGGATCATGTCTCACTAGTGTTCAATGCTTCAAACCTGTTCATGAGATGGTTTTGAAATTCATGAGGGATACACTCAAGGTCACATTCTGGATCTTGTGGGTGTGCGATAAATTTCTTCAGCTTTATCCCGTACTTACAAATGAGAAATTGCTCACTCCACAATGAGCTCAGATTTTTTTTAACTGCTGATATTGACCTTCTCCGATGTCTTCAATTTGATTTCTGTGTATTCTATTTGGAATTCTTTTTGGAAGTCCTTTTGTGAAAAAATTAGGTTCTATAAACAAGTCACTAGTTTTGCAAAATTATATCTTGCCATTTCCAGCTTCATTTCTATCACCGATTCCATATTTTTCAACTTCTGTTCCTTCTTTGTTTCGAACTTTGCATTTCATTTGCCAGTTACCATCAATGTATCTGGATTGCATGCTTGATAAATTTCAGAAGAGGTTGGAATAATTTTCAATAACTAACTTTTGTTTTTGTGCATAGATTCAAGTAACTCTTATATTGTTTGGATTTCCTTGAAGACAGGTGAATATAATCCTGTCACAGACAGCATTGAACTTCATGATGGATTTTTGCAATGTCTTTTTTGACAATGAATGGCACACTATTTCTCTTGATTGTGTTATTCTGGCATAGTAAATCATATGATTTTCTGATTCAAAGTAGTCAATATCCATTCCATTTCAGCTCACTAATCAATAGGATACCATTTTATTTTTGATCACTTCCAGTTTGCCTAGATTAATGCTTTGCATTCCAAGTCCTGATCACTAGCAGACTTTTTGCAGTTGTTTCTCCTTAGATCACGTTATCCCATCAACAGATCTAGATCTGGAAGGCTCCACTCCGACAGGCTTCACCATGCTTACCTCCATTCCACCAAATCAGCTCCTCCTCCGTCATATTTAAAGTGTCTCCAACCTAAGAGGCCTATCCTCCGTTTTCTAGAACTATAATCTGCTTTCATTCATTCGGCCTTTGGAATTTGACAATATTTCTAAAGCTCTGCATAAGGTTTCCAGTGGATGCTTCCTCCAAACCATGGAGTTGAACCTTCCTTCATTGGCTGTTCTTAGTGTGGGAGCTCTGCTGAGACCTGTCACTTCAGGGGACACTGTGGCATTTGAAAAACCAGTCACTTAACTTTCAGCTTCACAACAACATACAAGCTGCCTTGGAAAGTGCTGATGGATGGCCAGAAGAGGAGACAAATCCCTTTGAAGAGCTATAAATGTTCCTTAGATGTGAAGATGGTGAGCCTTCATTTCATGTACTTAGGAATTTGTCCCTGGAGAAGGACATCATGTTTGATAATGTAAAGTTTCAGAGAAAAAGAGGTAGATGAATTGACAAAGTGGCTACAACAATAGACTCAAACAGAGGGAAGAGTGTCTCACAAACTCTGTGCTTTCAAGCTTGGTGATAAAAGGGAAAATTAAATGAACAAGCAAACATTTTAAATAATGTATAAAGAACAATAATAAAACAGAATATATGTTCATAAAATGTACAGATAAATAAGTGGTAAATGAATAAATAAGTTCCAATGCAGACACATTCATATACTTCCCACGAAGACCTAGAGAAACAGTGGAGAATTTTTCTGAGTCTGATGCTCCCTTGCTTTTAGCACCTGATCCCGAGGTGAGCCAGATTGAAAGGAATAAAAGAGAAGACTTATTCCAGCAAGTTGCTTTATAGCCAACCTCTAGAGTAAGAAGCCCACAGGGTCAACTTGAACCACATTCAATGTTCATCCCTGTGTTAAAAAAAGGTTTAGTGATAATAGTGGTTGGTTCTGAGAGCTGCAGTCGTGAGTGTGGAGGATATGTTACTTGACAGTTCATAAATATAGAATCTGCTTAACACAGACTTCTGGCCTTGAGTTCTCTTCCTATGGGTAGGTCAGTAAATCTAAAAGCAGCCCCAGAAGACTGGAAAATTACGCACAAAGTGGCTGTTAATAATCAGAGGTAGAAATGTCACAGTTACTCCAAGAGTTTACACAGGTGCTTCTTTTTACTACTGACAGGAAATACTGAAGAGATTCAGGTCCTCAGCATTCACAACCATGCATGAGCACTGAGGATGTCTGTGCATTATATATATATATATACACACATATCCATAGAGAGTATATATATATTCATATGCGCACACAGATATAGGCATATGTACAACCTAGCCATGTGTCCTTTCAAAGCATTCACATTTGTGAGTATCGCAACCCAATATAACTAGTTAAAAGTTTGCCACAGAGTTGATCGCAATTATGGTAAATCCATGTGTTTCACAGCAGAACTTTTCCCGTTATATTTTTCCACGATTGAATGTTCAGAAGTAGATCACTAGATTTCTTTTCTTCTGAGATACCTCGGAGAAGTCTTGAAATTCCAACCTTTTGGAGCATAACGAAAGACTCCCATTCTATATTCTACTACCTTTACTTAAGGGCATGGTAGAACTTAAATCAGTATAACAATGGTTTTGTTTCTAAATCAATCGATTGCTTTCAGAAATTTTCAACAATGGCTCTTGAGATACTTAATAGGATATTAGGGTTTAATAGTATAATGGGACATTTAATAGACCACATTGAACAGTATATTTCATTTTACTGAACATGACAGTATTGAAATTAACACTGTGAGTTGTTATGGTTGTGTTAGGAATCATCAAGGCAGCTTCTGCCTACGAGCAATGCCAGGCCAATGGAAGGAAGCTTGCTATGGATCCATCAGATTATCCTTGGCTGATTGTTGCAAATGCTTTTAGAGCCCTTTCTCCCTAGTCTGTCTTAGTTTGGAAGCTCTGGTGGAACCTGTTAGCATCATAGCAATATGCACATTTCCTGGCACAGATTGTTTTTCTCAACTTTTGGTGATGGATATATATCTTATGAACGCATGCCAAATTATAAGAAAAGCACTATAAACTCAGTCTATTCCTTAAGGAGAGTTGATTACTGCTATCTGTATACCTGCAGAATGATTTTTCAATGTTTAATTTGCAGTAGTCTGGATAATGCATGTGCCATAAATAAATAGAACTAAAAGACTGAATACTTTATAATACATACTACGTTCACAGGAAGGGTTTATCGATGAGTTTTCTTTTTTGCACCCATTTCTTTTCTGAATTTTTTTTTGGTGGGACTCACTGCCCTCTGGTGGTCGTGGGAGTCACCCAGTGCCGCTCCTGAGAGCCGATGCTGGATTTGAACCGCCAAGCCCGCAGGCTGCCGTCCCGCACTCAACCTTTTATGCCACCAGGGCTCGGCCTTCTTTTCTGAATTTGTGCTATTATCTTCCTTTTAATTTTTCTTTCTTATATTCATGTATTCATTGATTTTTTTCCCTTCTCCTTTTTGACTACCACCTCTATTTCATCAGTCATTTTATGGAATCAAATGTGAAGAGCATTTAAAAGAAATTATGTCATTGCATATCTAAAGGTAAGTTAAACTTGTGTATTGCCAAAAAAGAACTGTATACTAAATTTGTGTATGTTCCCAGAGACAGAAAGAAACTATTTTTTTCTTGTCCTCTTCATGAGACATTTAAACAAGTGGGTAACAGGTGCTGCATGCCTGGAACACACTGTACTCTGAATATTCTCATAAGAAGTAGCTTATTCTGGGGAATGCATTTCATTGCTAAGCCTTAGTGACACCACCTGTGCTTGGCCAGTCACTGGACAGATATACCCTGGGTGACAAAAATGGACTTTGCTTGGTCATGGGTAGAATTATTCCTCCAAAAACTTGCAGAGAAAGCTGATAATCTTGCCTTTAAATTTGCCTGCAAATTTGGACAAAATTATAAATATTTTCGGACAAGAAGGGAAGAAATAGTGAAAGATGAGCAGTACACTAAAGCAAGGTACAACTCTCATTGGGGAAAAGGTTAATGTTTTCTCATATGAAATACAGAATTTAGTTGTACCAAGATGATATCCATGCAGAAAAATATCAAAAAGGCAGGAAGTAGCATTGGTTATTAGATTTAAGAATAGGTTTCCTGGTGGCATAGTGGTTAAAGCGACTGGCTGCAAACTGAAAGGCAATTGGTTCCTGCTCAGCAGCTACTCCACAGGAGCAAGGAATGACTGTCTGAGTCTATGAAGGCCCAAGCCTTAGAAACCCAAAGCACAGGCCTGATTTGTCCTACAGGTTGTTGTGAGACAACTTGATTGCAGTGGGTTTTTCCCTCTTGGATGAAGATGGGTAAATCTTCCTGCATTGTGCATTAACCTTAGAATTAACAGAGAAAGTTCATGGACTTGGCCTAATAAAGATGATTTAGCAGCGCTATCAATAAGAAAAACAACCCAAATGTTGTGATCATGTACCTATTTCAATTTCATTGTTCAGATGTAAGGGAGGAGGCTAGCCTGTCAATATGAAGATAGCCATTGAATAACCAATGGAGCCTCTGTGTGGACATGGCTTTCTCCTGAGAATTCTAGGAAGCCTCACAGTATTTTCCAATTGGCAAGAGTGACTTGACTGTCAGTCTCTGGGAGTCAGTCTCCCAGATGACGAGCTACTGACAAGACAAGATGGCAGCGTCTGAGGAACCGGAAGAACCAGAGGAGAAGCCACACGGCCTTCCCCTGATGGAAGCAGACCTCTGAAGCCAGAAAAACCACAGAGAGACCCCTGCCAGCGCTGAGATGTTTTTATCACCAATGGATACTGCTGATGGACCCTGAGCCCTGGAAACGAGAAGCCATGAGAAGACCCCTGCCACTGTCGGGACGCCTCTGCTGCATGTGTTTCGTGAGTTGGAAGGAGACTTTATAGACTGGTATCAGGCATATTTCACAATATGATGACTGCAATACAGCTTTGGAGAGAAAATAAAACATAGGTTTCAAAAGGACCATTAATTCCTTCAGAGCTTTAGTGAGTTTGCTTTGTTTTTCAAGGAAGTGCCCCATTGCTAACCTAAAATTCAGCACTTGGAACCAACCAGTTGTTTCCTGAAAGAAAGATGTGTTAGTATGTTTCTATAAAGAAGTAAGCCTTATAAGCATCATGAGAGAGCTCTACCCTGTCCTATACTGTTGGGACTTACTGGATGACAATGGGTCTCCGTGTTGTTACTGAAGGACTTGGATGTACCTGTGGTGCAGTGCTGGGTTGCTACCAGAAAGGCTGTAGTAGGAATCCCTCAGTCTCTCCCTAGGATTAAATACCTAGTATGCTGCTCCTTTCAAGAGTACACCCTAAGAAATCTTTGGGGCAGTTCTATGCAGGGTCACAAGAGTACACAGTAATGGAGTTGTACTTATTCTATGAGAGATTAGGAGCTCATCTACGGGAGCTTTCCCCTAACTCTTCCAGGCAGAAACAG
This sequence comes from Nesogale talazaci, assembly GCA_004026705.1. Taxonomy (NCBI): domain Eukaryota; kingdom Metazoa; phylum Chordata; class Mammalia; order Afrosoricida; family Tenrecidae; genus Nesogale; species Nesogale talazaci. The sequence continues at coordinate 28,581 of PVJH01018136.1, read as the reverse complement.
GACCGAGAAAAAGGCAGTGCTTGAGACATTTCATGAACTTGGAAAGATGTTGTTCTCCTGCTCCATACCCTGAACTCATGCCCTAACCAATGTATTCAAACCACTACCAAGCTCCAGAAATTTATCAAGCTCCAGCTTCTTATCTATTCCAAGTCAGATTATTCTGTAAGAGTAATAATTATGCTAAATATCATCTATGATCCAGTGCCCAGGTTAAGTTATAAAATCTTGGTGGTTCCAACTTATGCCGAAGTGCCTTGAAAGACTGATAGCTTGATCTTCTTCCAAAAGGTCACAGTTTGAAAACTCTACTCGGTGTATATGTGGTCATCGTGAGTCAGAACTGACCACAAACAACAATAGCAGAGGAAATTTCTACATGATTGTTGTTTCATCAAATCTAAAAACAGTGTTTTACTTAGTAGCATCATTTTCCTTTTAGTTTTCAGTGCAAGAAATAAACTCTGAAAATCATGTTTCCTTCTTCTTACCATCATTCTCTTTATCTTCGCAGAGCTTTACATTTTTATCTTTCAATAATTATCTTAAATTGATGCCTTCTATGTCTGTAGTAGTTCATTGATTAGTTCTTTGGGACATTCAAAGTACTTGTCAGTGACCCACGGTCCTCCTCACCCACCAGCTCAAGGTTTTCACTGGTCTCTGTTCACTATCATTACACATTGTGGAGGCTTGTTTAACAACTCTTGCTTTCTTACCATTATATTTCTTGTCTGAAATGTCACTCTGACATTCTGAATATTACTTTTAGATATCAGTTCTTTCCAACTCATTATAGGCAATGTTATATCACTTAAGTTAACCTGCATCTTCAACTTCTTCTCTATTTTATTTCTGTTTATGAATTATTCACTCCAGCTAACACTATGTAAATACACAACCAAAGATTAATGTACCTATAATTTCTATTTGAGCATACTTTTTTGTTAACCCCCTACTCTTGGTTGTTGAACACTGAACACTATTAACTATGCTACATGATACTAATATCTGTATGGTTTCCAAAGCAATTGGAACATTAACATCACTCAGTAATCTTTTATCTTGAGTCTGATTATGGCCTTTTTATACTTTTTGCTATGGATAATCAGATAGTTTACATCTGCCTTCAGGCTGTTCACTTAACTTCTATTTCCTTTGTCTCTGGATGTTGATTCAAATTCTTCAAAAGAGAGGTCATTAGGGATATCTCACCTCTGTCCATGTACCCCAGACCTTACTTTACATTAACTGATCTTAGAATTCACCGCCATCTCTAAAATCTCATATTTCAGAACAAAGTGCCTCGGTTTTCTAAGACACTCCTGCCCCAATCCTTATATATCATGCAACACCTTTCTTCCTTCAGAATCCTAATATTTTTCTTGATTACCTCCTAAAGAATCTCTTGGTATGATAAATCTTTACCCTCAAGGACATTTTAACTTGTTTCTGCATCTGTTTGAATTGCTTTCTCTTTTTCAATTAATGGACAATCTTCTTGAAAAATAAACCAACCACACTCACTGACTCTTTTTCAAATAGCACTAAGTCAAATCTTATAATCCACCTTCCATTTTCATCATCCCACTAAGATTTTCCTCTTTAGCCACAAATTCGATTTTTACTGGCTGATTTAATTTAATCTCATACTCTTTAGTGTTCTCATAGAATTTGATGACCCTCTGCTGGTTTCTATTTACTATTTTTCTCTCTCCACTTGCATATTTCATAATTATGTAAAGAATGTTTTGAGTTTTCTTACAGAGCACTGAAATAGCTCCAATTTTTATTCAGAGCATTAACATTCACTTGAAACATGTTTCTATATGCAGATGACGTCTGAATCTACATGCCCATAACTCTGTCCACAACATTTACTTCAGCCCATCTCTCTTAAAAAGGCATACACTAAAATCCTTGCTTAATTCAACACTCCTGTTTTCTATAAGATACAGATAAAATTCTGTGGGGGGACATATAGCTTGGAAGTATTTTCAATTCTCAGCTGTATATACTATTTAAATTTACTTAATATTACTATCATGGCCTTTCCATTATATATATATATATATATACATATATATGCCATTAGCTTCTCCTGAGTGCTGAGAACAATTTTATGACTATGAATGTTGCTGTGACTAGTTGTCATTAGGTGGGTGCCCACTCGTGACACAATACACATGGGCGATGGACAGACACTTCCCAGTCTTATGCGCTGCCATCCTTGTTAGCATGTGTCTGATGCATGTATCTTAACAGACTTCTAATGCAAGAAGCTCATGTGTTAGCTTTATAGCTGATAATTTCCCACTGTAAGCCATAGGATTTTTATTGGCTCATTTTTTGGAAGTAGACTACCAGGCATCTCTCTTTGTCTATTTCAGTGGGAAGTTCTGATGAAGCCTGCCCACCATAGACAACCCTTTTGGTGTTTGGGATTCTGATTGCAGAATTTCTAGTAATGATTATGGTTAAGATTTTACAATGTGGATTTTGGAAAACACTAATATAAATTCATTTTGAGTAGATCTTGGTGCTCTGAAACATTATGAAAGATTTGCTGCCCACCCCCCTCCAAAGAAAAATAATAAATGTAATCTTTGTCAATTTCTGCAAAACTCTTAATATGAAGTAAGAAATAAGATGTATCTTTTAAGTAGGGATTGAAAACCGTACTTTTTCAGAAGTAGGGACTTCCAGTGAAAGAAAGAGCTACTGACCTAGACGGAGTTGATCTGGTACAAATATGATGAAAGGATTTTGGTATTTATGGGGATCCCATCATTGGAGAATTTGCTTTATGTTGCTTTGCTTTCATGAAAAATCCATTTTAATACCTGCTTGCATTCAGTGAAAAAATCTGGAGAAGCTTTTTCATTATTGCAATAAAAAGTAAAACTTTCACTCAGCATTTGTTCTATAGCAAACCATTCCAGGGAGATCATACACTCCTCAGCAGCCACAGCAACAACTGACTTAACAATTGATTTATTAGCTCCCTTCCCCAGGAACGCCCATATTTTCACACAAATACCAAACTTATTCTAGGTTTGTTGACAATCACTACTTCTCTTTAAGAGATATTTTTGTAAATATGCTGTTAACTTTTTCTTCTTTTTACTGTAATATAAGAAAAACAAAACAAATATGAGAAACAAAACAAAACAAACCCTAGCAGCATTAAAAAAATATGGACCAACAGGGGAGGATGGCAAGAATGTAGATGGAAAAATGCTAAATTATGACATGTCACACATGTACTTTTTAGCCTATGTAGCTGTCTACTGTTCTGTTGCTGCTTTTACTTTATGATTAGGCTTTAAAAATACACGGGCAAAGAGGTGGTGTTGTAGACCCCATGGATAAGGGTTCAAATTATTCAAGATCAGTGGCAAGGTGGGTGTAACAAGCCTGATAGGGATTGATCAAGAGTAATGTAACAGAGAGAAATTGCTGAAACACAAATGAAGGATAGTGGAACAAGAGGAAAGTAAAATATCTTAGAGGAAGGAACTGGGGGAGTGGGGCAAAGGGTATCTACAGAAGTCTAAATAAAGGCATAAACATAGATGAATATATTTATATATGATGATAGGGAAATAGATCTACATGCATATACTTATAGGGTTAGTATTAAGGCAGCAGATGGACATTGGACCCCCAATTAAGTACTTACTCAATGCAAGAACACTTTGTTCTATTAAATTGGCATTCTTTGATGTTCACCTTCCCAACAAAATCACATAAGACAAATGTGTGCACAAGCAAAAGTGGTGAAGAAAACTGATGGTGCCAGGCTATCAAATATATAGCATCTTGGACCTTAAGGTTTTGAAAGTAAGAAAGTGGTCATCTAGCTCAGAAGCAACAAGGTGCACATGGAAGAAGCTCACCAGGCTGCGTGACCAGGAGGGGGTCAGTAGAATCAGTTAGCAGTCATCAAAAATCATATCATTGCATATCAGCCTTCCAAGTATGATCGCTGAAGGCAAAGTAGGGTGTATATGCAAATGTGAAGAAAATTAATGGTTCCCAGCTATCAAAAGGTATAACATCTAGGGGTCTTAAAGACTTGAATGTATACAAGTGGCCATCAACTCAAAAACAATAAATCCCACGTGAAAGAAGCACACCAGCCTGTATGACCATGAGACATTGAAGGGATCTGGTATCAGGCATCAAAGAACTGAAAATTATATCATTGTAAATGAGGAGGAGTGCAGATAGCAGACCCAAAGTCCATGTGTAGGGAAAGTGGCATCCCCTTATGGGAGAGTTTAGGGAGGAGAGGAGCCAGTCAAGATACAGTGTAGCAATAATGAAATATGCAACTTCCTTTAGTTCTTAAAAGCTTCCTCTCCCCCCACCCCCACCTCACTGTTATGATCTGATTTCTACCTTACAAATCTGGTTAGACCAGAGGATGTACCCTGGTACAGATAGGAACCGTAAACATGGGGAATCCAGGGCAGATGATCCCTTAAGGACCAGTGGTGAGAGGGGCGATACTAGATGGGTGGAAGGAAGGAGGAGTAGAAAGGGGAAACGAATTACCAGGATCTACATATAGCCTCCTCCCTGGAGTACAGACAGCAGGGAAGTGGGAGAAGTGAGGTATCAGACAGTGTGCAATATGACAAAAAATAAAAATGTATAAATTATCAAGAGCCCATGTTGGAGGGGGTTGCGGGGGGTCGGGGGAGTGAATAAAGGAGAAGCTAACACCAAGGGCTTTTAAGTGTAAAGAAATGTTTTGTGAAGGAAGATGGTAACAAATGTACAAATGTGCTTTGCATACAATGAATGTATGTACAGATTGTGATGAAAGTTCTATGAACCCCCAATAAAATAATTTAAAAAATACATGGGAATTGTTTAGTATTTTTGTCCCATTTGTCCACACACTGAATCCCCGACCTATACTAATGGTACCTTAGGCCTTTTGTGTTATTTGTTTTAGTTTAGGAGTTTTTAATTTTTCTTTCTTTTTTTTTTTTGACCTGGGAATGCTCAACTTTTTTACTCATAAATTAATAGTAATTGCTTCTCATGCCATTTTAGTCTTTAAAAGTTTCACTGAAATACTCTACTTTCAGATAGCACAAGATAGCCTCTATTAAGGAAGTAGTCCAGGAGAAACTGGAAGGAGATGGAAGATGTAAGGCAGGGGACTGTGACTTCAGGGGAAACCCTTGCTCTGGCATGGATATTCTGCCAGGAACGGTCTTGACTAGAGGCACTCACTGTGTCAAGCCATCCCTGCTCACATTGACCTTAGAGGCAGAGTTGATCTGCTCCGCAGGAGTTCCCAGGCTGCAAGAGAAGCCCGGGGGTGTCATGGGCTATGAGTTGGGCTGCTAGCTGTCAAGCCCACCAACTGCTCCACAAGAGAGAGAGGAAGCAGGGGCAACAGAGGTGGATCCTGACTCCACGGCACTGAATGTGGATGGTTTGTTTGGGTTAATCCTTATGGAGGCAGATTGTCACGGAAAGGAGCAGCTGGCAGGTTGGTGCTGCTGACAGCTCAGTGGCAAGAATTTCACTGATGCAGCATCAGGGCTTTAGCTTTGGGGATAGGGAGCAGATCATTCATGCACTTGCAGGGGCAGGCAGGCAGGGGCTGCTCTTTGGTCAAAGGGGTGAGGCATCAGGTTGGTAAACGCAGGTTGGTAAGAGCAATCACATGAAGAAAACTGCAGTGAAGAGTGGTTCTGGGGGAGGTCAAGAGAGCTGAGGGTGGATATATGCACTGGCAAGGGAGAGGAGATTCTGCCCTCCAGGAGAGTCGGAGTCATCCTACAGGGCCCAGTACCTGACCTTGTGGATTTCTGGGATGAAGCATTTACGGGGATAGGAAGCCTCCTCTTTCTCCTGTGAGCAACCCAGAATTCCAGACTGCTGACGTGGCAGTTAACAGCCAACTTGTAAACAACTATGCCACTAGGACTCCAGGCACGGAAATAGTATCCAGTATTCCTGTTATAGGGAAGCTGACTAGGGTCTAGAATTAAAAACAGCCCTTCCCTTTTCTGCTGTCAGAAGCAGTGTTGCAAGAACATCAGCAAAATAGAGAAGTGACTGCTTTTGAGCAAACATCTGGGAAGCAAAAGGGGCCTCTGGTTTCAAGTAGCTATGACGAGACTCCCTCTAACAAGTGAGGAGAGAGCTCCAGATCTGGGCTCTGGATCCCAAAGAAGGGAGTCAACAGGAACCACGGGCAGTCCAGTGTGCCTAACACAGTAGTACTCCACATCCTCAGGCCACAGCCCTCTATCACAGTTCCCCATGCTGTGTTAACCCCCCAACCATATTTTTTTTCTCACAACTACTTCTTAATGGTAATTTTGCTACTGTTATGAATCAGGCAACCCCTGTGAAAGGGTCATTCAGGGCCTCAACCCACAGGTTGAGAACTGCTGGCCTAACAGAACAGAGAAATCCTGAAAATCATTAGCAGCAGAACCCAAGCATAGTGGTAAATGTATAAGGCCAGAAGGGACTGGCCAGACGGAATCATTTGGAAATGTGGCAGGAGAATATCAGTATCCTAGGTAACTCAAATCACTGATAGCTGGAAGAGCCTGAGAGAGAGATAAGTCAGTGGAATCTGTGCAACCAGTATAAATTGGGGCTGCATACTTTTTGAATAGTGGTACTGGGGCTCGGACAGATGAGAAGCTGCGCGAACATAGTCACCTGGCTAACCAACAGATAGAACAGCACCCTGCTTCCTGCTGAGCCTTCAATACCGAGGACTGAAGCTCCAACTTGATGGGGTTCTTGGCTCACAACCCCAGACTCCTTTCCTCCTCTGCTTACAGAGCACAGGTCTACTTTTGCTATAGAATTTCCCTCACAGTGATGTGCCCATGTCTGTATGACCTAGTAAACTTCTTCAGGAAAGGAATAGTATTCATCTCTGCTCCTCACTCAGCATTGAGTACAGTATCTGGGAAAGAAGAACATCTATTACTTTATTTAATGAAGCACCTTGAACTGTAGTTTTCATTCTTTTGTGGTACGAAAGGAACCCCAGTGTTCACATTGGGTATGTGTTGGACTGCCAGCCCCAAGATGGGTCATCGACACCCACAGCCACTTTCGCAGGAGGGAGATGAGGCCTTCTGCTTTCATGAATATATGCAGTTTCAGAATCCCCATCACTGTAGTGGGAATCAGCTTCATGGCAGTGAGTAGGAATACAAAAATACCTTCTGAGAATTTAATGTAGGCTATGTGCCTGTTTTCCATAACAAATTCACAAACACAGAGAATTTTGCATACCTGACCTAGAAGAATCTCTTAAATAAACAAACAAACATAAGTACATAAATTTTTTTAAAATCATCCTTTAATGGTATAAAGCATGCTTTTAAGTCCACGAGTGAAAGTAGCTTCCAAAATACATACCATCTTGGTGCTTTCTTACTCTTGTGGTAAAGTAATCAAAATCAAAATCACAGCTCCAGGCAAGGAAGGCCTCAGCTATCCCAGGCACCTGGTAAGGAAGACCCAGGCCATCTCCTAATAAGGAAGGTCCCTACTGTTCCCAGGGCCTCAGCTGCCCCTGTGACCTGACAAGAAAAACTCCAGTCATCCCTGGCCTCAGGCAAAGACCCAGCTGTTCTTTCCCCTCAGCAAGGAATTTCCCAGGCTTCCCCAAGACCCAGCAAGGAAGATCCTGTCTGTTCCCATATCCTGGCACAGGAAGCACTGGCCATGACACCAAGAGTCAATTGCCTCCAAACAACACATCAGCCCACCCAAGACTAACAGTTGCACCACGGTGCTGAGAACCCAACAGTCCAGGTTTATTCACAAGAAATCATGAAAACAGCTACAAACTCCTGAACAATCCCAGACCGAAGGGATTATCCTAAAGAAGAGGACATGGAAGTTCCAGAAATAGGATTCAGAAGAATAATGTTAAGATGCCTTCGACAGATGGTGGAACGCACTGAAAAACTAGAAATCCTACACCAAAGAGATGTCCAGAAAAGAAATGGTAAGTTAACATAATTAGACAATATGGTAAGAATACTTGAATTATGAAATTGGAGAAAAGAAAGCCAAATAAAGGGGCTTGAAGCCATTAACAAGGAAAGTGAAGGAATCAGAAGAAAGCCCGTGAATGATTTGGAGCACCATACAAAAATTAAGAACAAAACAAATTAACAAACCACCCAAACAATCTTGTATCATTGGGATGTTGGAATTAGAAAAAAAATTATAGAGAAATTATTTAAGAAATCAGGGAAGAGAACGTCCCCAACACCATAAAAGAGGTGGAAATAATTATACACACAAGAGGACAAAACCTCAAACAGGACAGATCCAAGAAGAAAAAAAAATTGTGATATATCAAATTGTTGAATATCAAAGAGAAAGAGAGAGTCCTGAGAGCAGATAGGTAAAAAAAGAATAGGAATGGCAGAAAACAAATAAGATTAAGTTTGGACTTCTCAACAGAAACCAGGCAGGTAAGAAGACAAGGAAGTGATATACATAAAATCCTAAAAGATAAAAACTCCCAGCAAAAAATCACATATCCAGCAATATTCTCTCAAATGTGAGGCAGAAATAAGGGTACTTACAGGCAAGGAAAAAATTAAGAAATTTGTGAAAATAAGGCCAGCATTGCATAAACACTAATAGGGACACTTAAAAAAAAGTCATTATGCTCCTTCTATTTGGTGTGTAGTGTGTTTACCCAGCCATTTTCTCTGTATGTAATTCACATATTCTATATGTCAATAGTTCAATTACATCAAGTAGAGTTGCACAATCATTCATCACCATAATTGATGTTAGAACATTGTCTTCATTCTTATAGTTAATGATATTAGTTCCCCATTTCCCCCAATCTTTCCTTCCATACAACCCAAGGAATCATTCATCCAGTCACTGTCTCTATAGGCTTTCCTATCCTGAAGTCTGTGTACAGAAAAACAGGGAAAAGCTAGCTAACTAACAAGAATAACAAAGTAAAACAGCTTTAAAATCTCAATAGAAAAGCAGAAAATATTAAAAGTTTAAAGTTTAAATGGATCATAAGGGATATCAAATGATATGGCATTTAATCTAACTACATCTGCAGCAATCCTCTTTCCAGTGCAGTGTGATTATTAGCAAGGCCGTTTAGGTCCCACTCCATGGTGGGAGAAAATTCACCAGGAGCTTGATTCACATGTATTTCTCCTTGACTTTTTTTAAAAAGGAAAGACAATGCTGAAAATGGGTCAAAAAGGATATCAGATGAGAAGATATTATATTTTGTCCTAACTATATCTGCCATAATCGACTTTATAATGATCTCTGTCTGATAACAGGGCTATTCACATTCCTCCACTATGATCAGAAGGTATTGAACAGAGGCCTGATCCATATGAGGACCACCTAGCAAATGGATTTTGGGTTTTCATTGTCATCCACAGTCTTCACAAACCAAATGTTCACAATTTAGGCACTGTTACCATTATCTCCTTCAGGTCTGAATTACATTACTTATAATACTTCGATCACACTGTCTACTGTGCACCTTCTATATGGGCTTGGTGATGCCTCACTGACATGGCTGATTCTATGAAGGTAAGTCTGGATGTCTGATTTGCGGTCTCCTCTGTCGAAGTAGATTTTAAGATGTGCATTTGCAAAGGGTGATATATATATATATTTTTTTTCATGGCTCTTTACCTTGTTGTTTAGAGGAGTGTATTAGAAAAATATGTGCCCAGGAATCAGTGGTCTGCTTTCCCATCTTGGTGCTTAGCTTATATTAATGTCCCCACATAAGACTTATCCTTTTAGGATTGACTGATGTCACTCAGCATAATGGTTTCTGGGTCCCTAACTGGAACACTTTGAACTGAAAATCACAAATAGCAGGCAACCTAAGAGCAATATTATGCCAACAATACCCAGAATTCATTAGACAATAAAAGTTGCACTCAAAACAACTCAAGTAGAGATAGAGGAATGACAAAGAAATAATAAAACCATAAAGTCAAGCATGGCATCAGGAATTTAGGGACTCACATCTAGATAACATATATGGACTATTTCAGAGGAAGTTCGTTAGAACTGCAATAAATGTGATGTGAGTCAAACAAAATAAATAAATAAAACCAAGCCAGAAATAAAGAAACTTCTGGAGCACAGGAAGAACAAGAGGGAAGCCAGCCAGGAAAGTGAATATGGGGGAGCGGCATCATTTTCCCCTCAGATTAATGTTGTTCTCTGGTCCGATTATTTTACTATTGGATGAGTCATGTCCAACGCATCTTAGCCTGCAACAAGAAAAGCCTCCCAGTTCATAGACTATATCTTTTTCACATATCCCCCAGGGAACCACATTTCTCTTTCAAGCCTCTGCTCTTGAATGTCTTTTTTTTTTAACTTTATAGATGTTAGCTTCACAACCCATGACTTTGCTATCATTTGTACATCAAAAACTGAATTAAACTTCTAGCTTTCTGTTTATTGTGTTATTATTACCAGTTTAGAGAGTGTTGAGTCATTTGTTTCTGAGTTTATACTTTTGATTTTTTTTAAAAAAAGTCATACCTATATTGTCCATGCAATGGGTTCTAGAAGGTAGTTTTCAGTTTTGTTAATCATTGATTGGGGACATTTATTAAATGGGTTTCCATTTATAAGCATTACTTCCAATTTTGATTGTTTTTCTCTTTTGTTTTTCTGACTAAGTCACATACACAGAATATTTGACCATGCAATTTAAACAAGGCCACCTCCTAAATGTGTCAAGAGGAATTAACCCTTAGGTTCCAGAAAGAATCAGATTTGATTTTTTAAAATTATTTAAAAGGAAATTGAAACTATTATTAATAGATAAAAACAATATTCTGATTCTCAAAATATATTCCCTTTTTTCCACAGTGATCATAAAACTAAAAATCCACCACCATGAACTTGATTTTGATTCATAATGACCCTACAGAACAGGGTAGAATTGTACCTTGGCATTTCCAAGACTGTAAATCTTCCTGGAAACAGCTTCATCTGTGTCCCTTAGAATGACTGGTGATCCTTTTGTGTCTGTCTGCTTGAGGTTTCTACACCATCATGAATGACACAGTAACCATCCAGACCAGGAAGTCCATAACCAACCAACTACAGTGGAAAAAAATAAAAGGTCATTGATGTTCTTTACCCTGGGAAAGCAACAGTGCCTAAGACAGAACTTCATGAAAAATTCTAGCCAAAAGGTAGAAGTTCACACCAGATGTCATATTTTGTATTTGTATTTAGAACCCATTTTGGTGGTGGTGAGACTACTGGCTTCAGGGTGATTTATGGTTCTTTGGATTATGCAAAGAAAAATGGACCTAAATACAGAGCTGTAAGACATGGTCTATATGAGATGGAAAAGACCTCAAGAGAGCAACACAAAGAACACAAAAACAGAATGAAGGAAGTTAGGGGTACTGCAAAGGCCAACATTGGTGCTGGAAAAAAGAAAGAATAAAGATTTTACAGTGACTTGATCAGCACTTGTTCTGTGCATTTTTCACGAGAGAACTAATACACTATAAAATCTTTTTTTTTTTTGAAGGGATGACTGGTCGCTTTGAACAGTCAATCCTGTGGTTAGAAACCCACTACTTAGCCCTTCCCATAGCTTAACACACTGCTCTCGGAGATTCTTAGAATATCCTTGCTCCTATGGGTAAAGAAATAAGGTTTATAACTGTGAAATTAATGTATTTCAAAATTTCTTTAAACTTACCCACAAAGACAATTAAAATTTTAATTTTCAAATCATCTTTTTATTTATTCTTTAAAGTATACGAAAATGATTTGTTAACGTAGTAGATTTCCTTGATTCTAAAGACTCAATGATCCACTTGTTAATGTTTCTATAATCAGTCTATGTCTTAAAATGAAAGTAGGCATTAAATTATATAAAACATAAAAATCAATTGCTGACAAAGCCCACATGAAAGAAGTACATAAGCCTGTGTGATCATGAGGTGTTGAAGGGATCAGGTGTCAGGCATCAAAGAACAAAAAATCATATCATTATGTGCTCACCTTCCTGATATGAACAGTGAAGACAAATCTGTGCATAAGCAAATGTGGTGAAGAAAGCTACTGGTGCCAGGCTATGAAAAGATATAGTGTCCAGGGCCTTAAAGGCAAACAACCAGTCATCGAGCTCAAAAGCAACAAAGTCCACATAGAAGAAGCATACCACCCTGTGTGATCACAAGGTGTTGAAGGCGTCAGTTATCAGGCATCAAAGAACAAAAAATCAAATCATTGTGAATGAGGGGGTCTGTAGACATCACCTCACAGAAGGGTCGTCAGGAGCAGATAAGCTAGTCAGGGTGCAGTGTATCAATGATGAAACATACAACTTTCCTCTAGTTCATAGGTGCTTCCTCCCCTGCCTCCCCCAACTTCCCAATATCAGGCTACTAACTCTACCTTGCAAATCAACTATACCAGAGGATGTACACTGGTTCAGATAGGAACTGGAAACACAGAGAATCCAGAACAGTTGATCCCTTCAAGACTAGAAATAAGAGTGGTGAATCTCGGAGGGTGTAGGGAAGGTGGAGTATAAGGGAGAACCCATTACAAGGCTCTACATATAACCTCCTCCCTGGGGGTTCGACAATAGAAAAGTGGGTGAAAGAAGATGTCACACAGTGGAAGATATGACAAAATTACAATAACATAATTATCAAGCATTTATGAGGGAGGGGGAAGCAGGGAAGGAAGGGGGAAAATGAGGAGCTGATACCAAGGGTTCAAGTGGAAAGCAAATGTTTGGAGAATGCTGATGGAAACCTGTGTACAAATGTGCTTGACACAATGGATGGATGCATGCATTGTGATAAGAGTTGTAAGAGCCCCCAATAAAATGATTTTTAAAAAACAAAAACCTGTTGCTATTGACTCAGCTCTGACTCACAATGATTTTATGTGTCACATGGTAGAAAAAAAAAACATTTTGTTTTCTTGGCTATATATATATTTTTCCCTTTCTTCTACTACTTCTTCTTCTACTACTACTACTTCTCCTTTTATTTGGATTTTTTAACCTTTTATTGTGAACTGAGTGAAGGCTTAGAGAGAAAATTAGTTTTCCCATTCAAATATTCTTATGTTTTGGTTCAAGTCATTGATTATAATCCTCATAATAGAACATCAATTATCCTACTTCTTCTCTGTTTCCCGTTTCTATCACTCCTTCTAACACTTTTGAACTTTGTCTTTGGGTAAATGCTGTACTTTTGACCCAAAGTGGTGAATCATACTGAAAAATGTGTACCTTCCTACTATTATTGTCTCCCTGGGAGACCTCTTTATTTTGAGCCTGAAAATTGAGCTATAGAGGCCAATTTATGTCCAGACTTGAAGGACCACAGTCTTCATTCTGTCAGTCTCATCAGACCTGCAAACCTGGGATTTTCCGTGATTTTGAGATTTGGTCTACAATTTCCTTCCAACTTCAAATATGACTTCTCCAGAGTAGTTGGTAGTGATAAGCAACTGAGTACCAACCCATTCTACTGGTTTCAGTGTCAATGGGAAAAATATTCTCCCATTCCACTAGTTCTTGCGACGGATTGTTCCGTGAATCTGCATTTTTCTTCAGTGTTCTTTCCACTTTACATTATTGGATAAAAGAGCCTCTCTGCTCTTTTTGGTTTCTGGATCAAGTTACCATGAATTCTGACTAAAACTGACTTCTTTGAAGATGAAAGACAGTATAATCTTCTAGTATTCCTCGAAGTCACTTGGATCCATTTGAAGCCAGATTTCAGACAAGATTCTGATATAATTTGTGGGGTAGAGAGCAGAGACACTGTCAAGTCCCTCTCAGGCCATATCTTTCTAAATCACTACTATATTGGCTATAGGGTTTTTTTTTGGGGGGGGCAATCACTGGCTATAGTTTTTATGAAGCAGATTGTACTCTTGCTACCAGAGAGTCACAGGGTGCATTTGGACTTCAAAACTATGAATTTGCACACTAGTGCAAACCATGTGCTCAATAGATTCGTGGAATCAAGGATATGTTGTAGAATGAAATTCTGTTTACTCTTTTAAAAACATTCCTCAACAGCACTGAAATTGCAACTCAGGAAGTAGGGCATGCCTGACCAGAGCACATGAGAACAAATGAAGGGGGAGGAAGAGAGAGTGGAGTGCATCCTGGCCCACGGAGCCTTGAGGTTGACATCCCCATTCAGAACAGCCAATGCACAGAGAGGACAATATGGCCAGCCCCAATATGAAACCCGGAATCCCTCACTGTCCTAAGGCCCCATGGGGACAACACTGGAGAATCGGGGTCAGGATTGTACCCTAGCTGACCTTACCACACCATGGCAAAAGACTAAGCATGTGAAGCAGAGCAGCAGGGGAGCAGAGCTTGGGGTTCCCGAGGAAGTGCCAAGGACACACTTTGAGGCCAGGGTTTGGCACCTCATCAGACGCAACCACCAGAGGATACTACTGGAGATCAACAAACAGACTTTGAACTATTTATAGGTTTTTATTTTGTTACTATTGGTTTATTTTTTATTTATTTATATTTTTTCTGTATATTGTGTTTTTGTTGTTGCTATTGTCATCATTTTGTTTTCTTTGGCCACTTCATCTTACAATGGCTTGGCTTTTTGTACATATTATTATCTGTGCAAGTCTATCTAGATAAACTAGACTGGATGAACAGTCTTGAGGAGAAAACAATGGAACTGATGGTTCCAGGGGGACATGGAAGATGGGGAAGTGGGGGAAAAGAGGTCGTGTTGACCAACCCAGGGATAAGGGAACAAGTGATCCAAAATCAGTGACAAGGTGGGTCTCAGAGACCTGAGAGGGATTTATCTAGAATAATGTAATAGAGAAAAATTACTTAAACCCAAATGCAGGCTGAGCATGATAGTGGGACAAGAGGAAAGTAAAAAGAAGTAGAGGAAAGAACTGGGGGGTAGAGGGCATTCATAGAGGTCTGAATACAAGCAGGTACATAGGTAAATATACTTATATATGATGTTGAGGAAATAGATCTACATGCATTTACTTATAGGGTTAGTACTAAGGCAGCAGATGAACATTGGACCTCCACTCAAGTACTTCCTCAATGCAAGAACACTTTGTTCTATTAAGTGGAATTTCATGATGCTCACCTTCTCAGCACAATCACTGAAGTCAAATGTTTGCATAAGCAAAAGTGGTGAAGAAAGCTGATGGTGCTTGGCTATCAAGAGATGTAGAATCTGGGGTCTTAAAGGCTTGAAAGTAAACAAGCAGTCATCTAGCTCAGAAGCAACAAAGACCACATGGAAGAAGCACACCAGCCCGTGTGACCAAGAGGTGTCAAAGGAATCACATATCGGGCATCAAAGAACTAAAAATTATATCAATAGAAATGAGGGTGAGTACAGATTGGGGACTCAAAGTCCATCCATAGGTGAAGTGACATCCTTAGAGGGAGGAGACAACCTTGTCAAGGTAAAGTGTAGCAACAATGAAATATGCAACTTTCCTCTAGTTCTATCATGAACCCAATTCTACCTTACAAATCTGGCTAACCCAGGGGCTGTACACTGCTAAAAACAGGAGCTGGAAACATGTGGAATTCAGGACACATGATCCTTTCAGGACCAGTGGTCATAGAGGTGATACTGGAAGGGTGGAAGGAAGGTGGAGTAGAAAGGGGAAACCAGTTGCAGGGATCTACGTGTAACGTCTTCCTTGGAATAAGGACAATAGAGAAGTGTTTGAAGAGAGACATTGGACAGCATACTATATGAAAAAATAATGATAATTTGTAAATTATCAAGGGTTCATGAGGGAGGGGGATTGGGGCAGGAGAGGTAATATGAGGAGCTGATACTAAGGACTTAAGTAGAAGGAGGATGCTTTGAGAATGATGATGACAACAATTGTACAAATGTGGTTTGCCTACAATAAATGTATGCATTGATTGTGATAATATTTGTGTAGCCCCCAATACAGTGATTTTAAAAAATACATTCCTCAGTGAGGGATATTTTCAATTGATATTCTACAGCTTATAATTGTTCTCTTGCTATTCTTTTCTTGTTTTCTTTTTCAGCACTTAATTTACTCAGGAACCAATTAGACAAGGCTCTTTGAGAATACTATAAGAATCAGAGTCCATTCAACTTGTCAATCCTGGTAGAAAAAAACATGCATTATCAATTTATTAATAGCAGACAATGTTTTACAGATCAGTTTTACTAAACCACCTTTATATCTTCATACCTTGACCTAAGAGGAATGCTGACCCATTCAAATAAAACTTATGAATGATTAAGAAGACATGGAGGTTCCCCTTGAGCTTCTGGCTGCACGTTCACCTTAAATTCTATTAGTGTTACAATTAGTCAAAGGCTTGCTTCATTCACTTTATTGAGTGGAAAGTATTTTATTAGTGATGAAAATAAAATGTCATGTCAAAGTTATTTAAAAGGTGATGGGGGGATGAAAGTCACTTCATGAAACAATGTGAAAAATGAAAAAGCTCTATTTGATCATAGTTCATAATTGAAGGTTATTTCTATTTCGTAGGTAGTTATTTTGGCAATTAAATATACTCAAAAATTTTAACTCTAAAAAAATTAATTGTATGTTAAGAAAGTGATTTGGGATAATGTTCTCTGCAAAGGTTAAAAGAGGTTATTCCAAATGTTATTTCAGTAACAGTAGACTTGATATCCTGTGCAGAAAAGTTAAAGGTATCAAAAAAGTATAAAATACTGAAAGTGTTCTCTATGTGAAAAATATTCCTCAATTTTATTAGTAAGAATTGTGCTAAGTATATGTATTTATCACACCAGACTGACAGTTTAGAGTGGGGCTTCTTTATAAGAGTGATACCAGTTCATAAAGCTTTTACATAAAGTATGTGTTTATAACTCTACCTTCCTTGGTTTACTGATGAGATTATAAATTTCTTGAGGGGATAGACCATGTTTCATAATTGACATATAGAATACATTTAAAAGGTACAATATGATGAACACCTCCCTCATGCTATGTTGATTTTTCCCTTTCATATTTTTCCTATGTTTTACTTTTGTTTTCTTTTTTCACATATTTTTACTAGGTTGTTCACTTTTAACAATTTAGCCAACAGACAGTTCACACATCATACTTTTCAATAGGTCCATCCCATTCATAGGAGTTGTGCAACCATCACCACAATCCATTCCAGGTCATTTCTTCTCTCTTGTACTTGTTTTTCTTAGCTCCCATATTAGCTGCCAACCCCCACTCTTTTTTCTTTTAAATCTACTAAACCAGTTGTCTCTATAGATTCACTTAGTCTGGATTTTATATACATGAAATCTTAGAAAATAAAGACAAAATGCAAACAAACAGCCCAACGGTGGCACAATGAAATAAAGAAAAAACTCAATCAAACACAAGAAGATAGTAAAAACTGGAGCAACTCTACATTGAGTCAAGACAAGTGACAAGGTGTCATAACTTGACTTAACTACAGTTGCAGTTATTTGCCCAGCAATGTGCTCTTGTCTGATTACAAGGCCTTTCCCATCTCTGGCCCACAGTTAGAGGAGATTACCAGAGGCTTAGTACGGATGTGGACCCTACAAATGGATTTTGGGCTTTCACTGTCATTGTAGACTTCTATAAACTGGGTTTTAGAATTAAAGCTCAAATACCATCCCTTCCTCCAGGTTTGGATTTTATTATTTATAATTCTATGATCTCACAAGCTGATGTGTTCTTTCTTTATAGATTCAAGCAACCTCTCACTTAGATGACTGCTTGTTGAACACAAGACTGTATGACTCCCACTTGGAATCTTTCTGATAGTCAGGCACCATCTGGTTCCTTCACCAAACATTGCTGTAGCACTCATCTTCAGCAACCACTTCATGGGGTTAGGCATTGAGCAGGGTTAGGTCATAAAACCTGATTTTTCTTAGATTGGGGCTAAGTGCACAGGGTGAAATGACATCTGTATTAATTCTTAATAAAATGATTTAAAGAAATCTGCACACATACCTATGGGTCACTTTAAAGACATAATTATTCAAGTGGGAGAACATGATAAAATATCCCCATGGGAAATATGGTAGATTTATTGATATTATCATTAATTAATAACCATTAATTAGTCCCTGGTATAGAATTTTAAACAGTCCAAAAAAGATATTATATATAAATAGAACAGGTTTTAGACCAAAATACACAGATTGTTCGTTTTTACAGATTAGCAATTTAGATGACTAGACACTATTTACATAAACAATGGTAGTTGAAGACAAGGTAAAGCTTTCATTAATGCTTGGTCACAAAAGAACTGAGCTATACATGTCATAAAAAGGCAGAGTATGAAAATAGTACATGCAGGGTAGTCTTGACTTACCACATATCGAACACTCTCCAGGTAAAATTTTGAACCAAAGTCCACAGGCTACCACCTTGATATCCTATGGAAAGAAGTCTTTTACTTCTCACAGTGGGGCATATCAGTCTTTCAGTTCCTTTCATCTGTAACCTGTATGGTAAAGATATTGCACAGTTCACGTGGAGAAAGTTCCAATCTGAATCCTTTTGGTACTATTTATGACAGATGGTGTGCACCTTAAAAGGACAAAGACTAAATCCTGGCTGTTTATAGTACACCACATGGTTCACCAGGGGTTGAATATAAACTAGGTCAAAGGTGTCTAATTAGGTACACAATAATCCTCCTGTCGGTGGTCTATATACCTAACGTTGTGCATCTTTCTCAGTGACATAATACCCCTCATAGTTTATCTCTCTAGTGAAGCATACTCACATTTTCTGGGACAGATATGTCCTCCCCACTGTCTCTTGACTTAGGCTTATAATCAGCTTCACTAATCATTTTTGCAGGAGTGCTCCACAGTTTGGCATGACCGTAGTTATATAAACAAACAAAACCCACTGACTGCCTTGAAATCAATGCTGATTCATAGCAATCCCACAATGGGACTCAAAGACTGCCGCTGTTTACCGGAGGAGAAAGCCCAGACTTTCTGTCTCTGAGTGACTGGTGGCTTCTCTCTGCCCATCACGCAGATAGCAGCTCAACACTACATGGCAGGAGATGCCACATCTTGGCATACTGACCTAGCTGAGGTGAGGCTATCCCTGTCTGAGGGATTTTTTAAAGATGTGAACGTTTGGACCAGGGTTGAACCAGACAGTCCCTTGGATCAGGCAGGCTCGTGGACCAGGCAGCCCCTTGCACCCCTTTGTACCAGCCTCACAACAAGGGAGATGAAAAACCTGCTGAACTTTGTAGCCCTTGCCTCTGACATTTTACAGAGCTTATCTCCCTGAAAGACACAACCCCTTCACAGAATTTATATCTCAGAGCTGGGTCTTGTACAGCCTCTTCCCTCGGTATTCCAGAAATCAGGTCTGCAAAAGACAGAATATACTCACAAACCGTATCCTGACTCAGACCCTGCAACTACAACATCAGAAAGCCTCATTCCCCTTATCCTTAGCTCAATCCCTATATACGTCCCACGGCCTCACTGTGATTGGGGAGAAATATGAATCTTGTTTCATTCTTCTGCATACAGAAAGTAAATTTTTCCACCATCATTTGTTGAAAGACTGTCCCTATCCCATCAATAAAGTTTTTGATACTTTTTTCTGACATCAGTTCTCTGCAGGTGGACGCATTTATTTCTGGGTTTTCTATTCTGTTCTATTAGCATAATAGTCATCATTCGATCTGTAGGGGCTGCTCTGACTGTTGTGACTACATAATAGGTATTGAGGTCACATAGTGCAAGTCTTCCTACCTGGTTCTAATTTTTAAGTGCTTTGCTTATCTTGAGTCTCTTCTCTTTCCACATGAAGTTGAAAATTAGAATGAAGTTGGGATTTGGATTGAGATTGCATTGTATTGATAAATTGCTTTAGATACTATTGATATGTTCATAATATTAAGTTCTATTTATATAGGACATCCTTAGTTTCTTGTATTTGATTTTCTGTGGTTTTCTTTGTACAGGTTGTTTGTTTTTTAAAAAAAGATTATGTTTAAATTTTTGATTGTTCCTTTATGTACAAGCAGAAACCTGGGAATTATCCCTGTGAATGATTAATAAGGATGTGGGATACGGTGCAAGGAATATAACAGACAATTCTGAGTTTCTTGATATTGGTCACATAGGTACAGATTCTTACATAAATGTCTCAGCAAGAGAGGTAAAGAGAAGATCTAATTCCTTATTTGATTGGTTTACTGAAGCATAGACTGCCAGATAGCCTAGCATAGACCAACTTGAAGTACCTGACCTACTATGGTACACAGTTGAAGATGTCCTCCAAAAGATTAGGAAATTTAGTTTGCTTGAACGGCTCTATCAGCATAAACCTAAAGACCCAAAAGGAGGTATTCTGAGGACATATCTTTCACCACAACCATAAGGAATATGATTGTGAAGTGTTTCCTAACATCTCTGAAGACTCCTGTGATTGCTATTTTATGTACACCATGGGGACTGCCTTAAGTGAACTCCCAACATTTGCCTACGATGGGGCTGATTAGAGGACAGGTGTCAGCAATGAATCAACCGGGTGGACTGTGATATGTAAGTTTATTGTGCCAACCTGGCCAATAAGAACATGTGGGAAGAGCTGAGCCCTGGTAGAGTAGTGGTTGAGTGCGGGACTGTGGCCCACTGGCGTGGTGATTCAAATCCAGCAGCACTAAGGCTGGGTAGCTCCCACGACTACCAGAGGGCAGTGATGCAAAAAAAAAAAAAAAAGAAGATGTGGGATCAATAAGGTCACAGTTTGATTGAAGGGCAAAAGGATAAATGGATCAGCAAGCCCCACCTGTCTCTCTCATTTTCTGGTGATCAGACCAATGTGCGGCTACTTAGCCAGTTATATGCACCAACTTTCAAGCTATGCTACCAGTGGGAAAACTAACCTGTGGATCATGTTGCTACTGCTTGAGGTTCTTTTGAGACCTGCTTCATTGCTGATGTGTACATCACTTGAGCTTGGGACTGTTGGATTCTGTAATGTAGTGAATGTTGGTGGTCTGCCTTGCTGTTTGCTGCCTCTGGGCAGACTGCCTGCATTGTCCTACAGAAGGCTCACTGTTTGCTTCCTTGATCTTGGACTGAGCAGACCTTGTGAGTTTAAGGACTCCCAATATATTAACTGTTTCACAGAAGTAAACTGAACTGAGCCCTCTATAAAAATGTGTGGGCTAGGTAGCTTTAATATTCCTTCATGCTCTATCATCTGTCTCTCCATTGTCTATCTCATTTATCTATCATCTATCTATCGATCATCTATCTTTCTATCTATCTATCTATCTATCTATCTATCTATCTATCTATCTATCATCTATCTATCTATCATCTATATATCTAAAACAGAAGGTGTCCGGTTTTATTTCTCTAGAAAACCCTGTCTAACATAATCATGGTGAATTATGGGGGTACCACTTCCAACTGAAAATTTTTTTCAAAGCTATGTATTTAATTTTTTTTTTACACAACAACCTTATCACCTTCAAAGTACTCGCCATTACACTTGAAACATTTGTCAAATCTGTGACTCCACCTCTTGGAAACATTTTTCAAACAAATCTGTTTGGAAGGTTAACAGAACAACCCTCATTTTTTCCTTTACCTTTTGTAAGTGTTCGTATCATTGTCCTTTCACGTCCCTCTTCACTCATGGAAACAAAAGGGAGTCCAAATGAGCAAAGTCAGGTGAGGAAGGTGCGTGGGGCAAGAGAGGCATCCTGTTTTTTTTCTCCCAAAGCTGGTTCACTGAGTTGACTATGTAAGCAGATAGATTATCATGAGAAACACTAAATAGAGAGCTTGAATAACAGTCTAACCTGGTAGGATGAATAATAAATGCACTATCCCACTCACATAAAAAAATGGTCATTGTCTTGATCTTTTCTATAACTTGACAAGCTTTTGGTGGGAAATGCGGCAATGGCATTTTCAACTGGCTTAATTTATGTTTACTTTTGATCTTGGAAGAATAGCACCATGTCTTGTCACCAGTAATGACCATGTACAAAAAGTCTGGGTTACTTCAGAACTGTTCTATCAAAGCACCTCGTATTTCCAGTTGATGGTCTTTTTGATGATAAGTCAGAACTCAAGGTACAAATTTCACAGTGATCCTTCTCATTCCTAAATGTTCCATTAAAATTTTCTGTACTGAGCACCAAAATAGTCCAGAAATTCCCCCCACCTCTTCAATGATCCCTTATTTATCTATGAGTACAAGTGCCTGAATTTTGTCAACATTTTCAATCGTTGATTGATGTACAGAACAAGGTTTGTCATCAATCAGCATATGATTCTTTTTTGAAATGAGAAAATCACTCTTGAGTTTCTCCCACAGAGTTGTCATTGTCAACTGTGTTCACCACCACCACAATTTCTGTGGCTTCTTTCCTGAGTAGAAAACAAAATATCACACCCTCACACTTTTCTTTTAAATTGGCCATCACAAGAAAACAAAGTTTGCACAAAACTGCTTTCACAAAAAAGTTCCCTGTGATCAGAGAGAAACTTCTCAGGCAATGCCACTGCGTGTACTAACTCAGAGTTAGTTGCTGGATGCTCACCTAGTGGGGTACATGTGTACGATGAAAAGCTCTGCCCAGTGGAGGATTTTTCCTGATTTGGGGGGATTACCCCATCATATTTTAATGATAAATTGTTGAATTCCATTGGTCAGACATTTGTTGAGGATTTTTGTACCTACATTTATGGAATTTATTGATCTGTATTTTCTTCGTGGAGACATTGCATGTTTTGAGTATCAGGGTTATGCTTTTCCAATAGTTGATTTTGGAAATTTGTTGTACATATCTATATTCTGGAAACAGTTGTGTAGTATTGGTGACAGGTCTTCACTGAGCACTTGGTATAATTCCCCCATGATGCCCTCTGGTTCCAGGATTTTCTTGGTTAGAAAATTTTTGATAAACATCTCTATTTATTCTTTTATTATGGGTCTGTTGAGATTTCGTATGTCTGTCTTAATTAGGGTAGATGGTATATTTCTTGGTATGTGTCCATTTCTTCCACATTAACAAACTTGGTACAGTTTCATTTTCATGTGTTGTGGATCTTCTCCTCCTCCTCCTCCTCCTCCTTCTCCTCCTCCTTACCTCTTCTACCTCCCCCTTTTCCCCCTGCCCCACCCTCCCTCTTCTTCTTCTTCTTTTAATTGAATCTGTTGGGATGTCTTCCTTTTCTTCTCCAATTTAAGGTACTTTTACCTTTCTTTATTTTTCTTAGTTAAGTTTTCCAGTGTTCTGTCAATTTTCTTAATCTTTTCAAAGGACCAACTTTCTTTTTTTAAAAATTATTTTACTGGAGACTTGTAACAACTCTTATCACAATCCACCTACCCATCCATTGTGTCAGGCACATTTGTACATTTGTTGCCATCATTATTCTCAAAACATTTTCTTTCTATTTGAGTCTTTGGTATGAGATCCTTATTTTCCCCCTCTCTCACAAACCCTTGATAATTTAGAAATTGTTATTTCTCATGTCTTACACTGTCCCATGTCTACCTTCACCCACTTTTCTGTTATCTAACCACCAGTGAGGGGGTTATATGTAGATCATTGTGATCGGTTCCCTATTTCTCCTCTATCTCCCCTTTCCCTTCCTGGTATCACTACCCTCATTGTTGGTCCTGAGGGGTTTATCTGCCCTGGATTCCCTGTGTTTCCAGCTCTTATCTGTACCAGTGTACATTCTGTGGTCTATCTGTATTTGTAAGGTAGAATTGGGACCATGATAGGTCGAAGCATTAAAAACGAGAGGAAAGTTGTAGTTTCATTGGTGCTATACTGCACCCTGACTGGCTCAACTCTTCCTGTGACCCTTCTGTAAGGGATGTCCAGTTGCCTACAGATGGGCTTGGGGTTTCCTCTCCACATTCCTTCCCCTTGTTCACCATGATATGTTTGTGTTCTTTGATGCCTGATACCTGATCATATTGACCTCATGATCACACTGGCTGGTGTGCTTCTTCCATGACTGCCTTTTTTTATCTTCAAGCCTTTAAGAGCCCAGACACTATATCTTTTGTTAGCTGAGCACCAACAGCTTTCTGTACCCACCATTTTCTTATGCCCCCACTCTGTAAGACTAACTTCCTGTCTCATTGATTTTTCCCATTTTTTCCAATTTGTTCATTTCTTCCCTGATGCTTATGATCACTTTGCTTCTACTGTTGGAGGATTCCTGTTACTTTCCTTGTCCCCCTTGTTGAAGACGTGTGTTATGGTGCTGACTTTTTATTTCTCTTCCTTTTTCAGGTGTCTTGATTGTTATGAATCAACTTCTGAAAATTGCTTTTGCTGGGTCCCTAAGGTTTTTGGATATTGTGCTATGGTACTTTGTTTCAAAGAATTTTAAAAGTTCATCCTTTTTGGTTTTATTGTTGTAGTAGTTAGGTAATTTTATATTAACCTAACTTTTTTGTTCTGAAAATGTAAGAGTGGTGCTAACCAAAACTTGCCCTGCCTCCAAGGGGTGCCCCATGTGGACCACCTGACCCTGAAAGCTGTGGGCATCCTGCCACGTTTCCATTGGCCTTGAATCTCATGGACTCTCCACCCCTCTGCCTGTGATATTCCTGCTTCTAGCTTCTGCCTTCACTTTCCTGCATCATGTATCCTGTATCTATGTCAGCCAGAATATGGATTTATGGACTACCACCAGACTGATGGACTTGTGTTGAACTGGGGTGGGTTGTATCTTGATATTTAATTGCTTATTGATATAAAGCTCTTTCTTACATATATGAGCATTTATATGGCCTAACAGAATTACCCAATTGTTTTCATGTGATATATTGTTCAGTGTATATATGTTTGCCTAATAGCATCAGATTTAGATAAATGGGCTGTAGGATCTAAATTTTTTATAAAACGTTGAAGCTTGCCTTGTGGCTGAACATGTGGTCTATTCTTTAGAATATTCTTTGTTCACTGGCAAAGGATGTATGCTGAGATGTGGTTGAATGGAGTGTTCCATATATGTGTAAGGTGTCAAATTATTTGATTATGCTAAGCTTTTGTATATCTTTATTGAATTCCTTTCTTAATGACTGTCTTTCCTTAAGAGTCATTTATTGAAGTATCCCATTAGTGTTGTTGAGCTAGCTATTTGTCTCTTCAGTTCTGTGAAGATTTTATTAGTGCATTTTGAGGGTCTTTAATTAGGTGCATATGTTTATTACAGTTATGTCTTCATAGCTTATTTTTCATTTCATCATTATTTAGTGACTATTCTTGTCTCTCAATATTTTATTGACCAGAAGGTCTGTTTTTTCAGAGATGAATATTGCCACACATTTTGTTTTTCTTTTTTATCATTATGATAATTTGCATATGCCAGCCTTTCATTTTTAGTCTATTTTTAACTTTGTATATGAGGTTTGTTTCTTATCAGCAGCATAATGGTGGACCTTGTTTTCTCATTCAGTCTGATACTCTCTGTTTCTTTACTTGTGCACTTAGTCTATGTATGTTCAGTGAGATTATTGATGTGTATGGATTTTTTGCTGATGTTTTGATTTGTGTGTATACTTTTGGTATGTACTATTAGTTTATTTGTTCTTCTTGCATTGTTCTTCTTGTGCTGTTTTAAGTACTGATTTGTTTGTGTTGTTTTTTGTAAGATTTTTGTGTGCTGCTGTTGTTGATTTTGTGAACCTAGTACTTCATTTTATATTTTTTCTAATTTTCTTGCTTTTGAAAATTCCTTTAAGATATCTGTGGCAGTCATGTGCTTATGTTAATTTTATGATTGAAATGTTGGGGTGGAGTCTAACCTGTTAATTTGGAGATAGCCATTTAGTATCCGATGAGGCCTCTATGTGGGCATGGCTTTCTCCTGAGACTTCTGGGAAATCTCGCAATATTCCCCACATGATGATGAGAAGCTATCTTCCCCAGTTGTTGGGAGTTACTCTCGGAGACGATTAATCACGGACAACACAGGATGGCGGTGTCTGGGAGGCTGGAGTAGCCGGCGGAGAGACCACACGGCTTTGCCCTGATGGAGCTGGACCTCTGAGCCTGGGGCGGCCACATGGAGGCCTCTGCCAGCGATGAGTTGCTTCTGCCATCACCGGATGCTGTTGATGGACCCTAAGCTGTAGAAGTGAGGAGCTATGGGGAGACCCCTGTTGGTGCCGGGACTCTGCCCCCACTGACCTGTGACTTCATGAGTCGGAAGGAGACTTTATAGACTGATTTCGGGCATATGGGTTAATATCTGACTTGTGACTTTGCACTGGACTGGGTTGGAATGTTTTCTCAATGTCCTGTTCCTCTTGAATATAAACCCATTCCTTATATCCATATGCGTGTCTTTGAAATTGGTTCCTCTAGTCTACCCGGACTAACACAATATCCTTTAATGGGAATACTTTTACTTACCTTTTATACTTAGTAATTATTTTTCTGGAACAGAAAATTCTTGGTTGGCAGTTTTTTTCCCCTTCTCTTCTTTGACACTTTATATATGACACTGTCTTCTTGCCTGCATGGTGTCTGATGAAAACATCTGAGTTCTGCCCATCTGTGTGTGACTATTCTTTTTTCTCTGGGTGCTTGCAGAATTCTTTCCATGTACTTAATGTTGCAGAGTTTGACTATCATATGTCCTGATGATTTTCTTTTGCAGTCCATCCTGAGTGGGGTTTTCTCAGCTTCCTGGATAGTTATCTTTCTTCTTTTATGCAGTGAGGAAATCTTCCTTCACAGTTTTTGGAGTATTCTCTGTATAATAT
This sequence comes from Nesogale talazaci, assembly GCA_004026705.1. Taxonomy (NCBI): domain Eukaryota; kingdom Metazoa; phylum Chordata; class Mammalia; order Afrosoricida; family Tenrecidae; genus Nesogale; species Nesogale talazaci. The sequence goes on along the minus strand of PVJH01018136.1, from coordinate 1,749 downwards.
TTTTTGTTTCTTCCTTTTCTGACATCCCTGTCACAAGTCATAGCGTGTTCCTCTTGATTGTGTCCCACATTGTTTTTAGGCTCTCCTTTGCAAATACTCTCTTAGCTTGGAGTCCAAAGATTTGTATTCAAGCTCAATAATTTAGGTTTCCATCTCTTTAGTTCTATCTTCCGTTCATTTTAGTGTTATATAATTCTTTTATTCTAGTCTTTGACTTCTGTGTTTATGTTTGGGGTTTTTCTTAAAATATTTGTGGTGAGGTAGCTAGCTTTTATCTTCTTTCCTTTTTCTTTTTTTCCTTTCTTAACACACCTTACCTGTTGAACATGCAGAATCATCACTCTTCTGAATTCCTTCTCTGAGTCTTTTCAAGTTCAGTCATTTCTTTTAGGTCTAAGCATTGCTCACGTGCTTCTGTTTATTTCTCTTGCATTTTGTCTGGTCCAATACTTTTATTATCTCCCTGACATCTTGGTGTATCTGTTAGCAGTGGCAGACAGAATGGGTTCTGTGAGGTAGTTCACTACTCTGTTGACTGGTTCAGTAGAGGAATAATAGATACTTCAGAACAAATAGTGGGGAAAGAAGGGTAGAGTGGGGACTATGAGAAAGATAAAATAATAGACAGAAAGGTGATAGAGGAAGGAGAAAAAGTATCCAGTGGTGTTAATTAATGGATTAAAAATAAAAATAAAGTTTCTTATATTAAAATATGAAAAAGGGCAATAATGATAAAAATATATAAGAATAATATGAGCTTTTTGTTTTAAGAACAAAGGAATGAGAAGGGCTAAATAGAAGAAAAGAGAGAGAAAAGAAAAAAGGAATAGCTATTCAAGTTTGTTTGGAGTCTAAGCATGGTAGTTGGTGTGGCAACAGAAAGGCATGTTTCCTGGAGAAGGGTGGGACACCTAGGCTGGACTCAATAAGGTGAGAATCAGTTGAGCACTTATAATCAGTGTTTGTGGCTGAGCAACTCCACTTGGTTGGGTAAATGGGACTGCTGGAATATTTATGCTCTACAGTGACCTGGAGGTGAGGGGGCTGAGTGCAAGAGCAGAACATGGAGAAGATTCTCTGGGCATTCTTGAGGTGAGTGGATGTGGAAGGTTGGGGCTTACATCTTTCAAGTGTCTCTGAGGTCTCTGAGAGGGAATGACTGGCAAGTATGTCAGCAGGTCATGTGTTTCTCATTGCTGTGAATTAGAAGGGAGGGGGCTGGGGATGAGCAGTCTTAAGGGGCAGGTTATTGCTCTCAATGGCCTGAGGTGGGCTAGAGTAGTCTAAATGAAGTGCTAGCTAGGTATTGATAATTTTAAAGTTGTAGATGTAATGAAGAAATATATTTTTGTTAGGAAGAATAAGAGAAAGATCTTTCTCTTTCTTAGAGAAATCAGTTAATACTGATTACTTGTTAATCAGTTAATATGATTACTTGTACTGATATAAAAATTGTGAAACATTTTATTTTAAAGAAGGGAGCAAAAGAAGAAACAGAAGAAAGGAGGAGGAGAAAGATAAAAAGCAGAAGCAACAGCACAGCAGCTGGGGGTATAATTCTAGAATATTTGCCCTGGTATAATTCTAGAATATTCAGAGCAGAGCTCAATTGAGCAGATTGATGTATTGTTTTTGCTTCGTTGGCCCTGGTATCTTAGGTGCTCCTACTGGCAGGAATAGGTTAAGATATGTGGGTGTCAGTTAGAGCTGTGATTGCTCAAAGATCAGAGGTCTTGCAGTTTGAGAGGG